>VDFB02392793.1:0-37509 GCA_007258455.2 Sequoia sempervirens | reverse complement strand
CATAAAAATAATGTTCTAGAAATTGTCCAAACTTATAGTATATGGTACTAGGAGGCTGAGGAGACACATAAATGAAGTTTTTGATGCTGTAATAGTCAGTTAAAAATATGAACAGAGAATGATTCACCCAGTATGGCGAATGAGTCCCACTTCTAGTTTTTTGCAAAATTTTCAAAAAAATTGAATTATTTTTTATATGTTTGATGTTGTATGATGAAAAACTAAGATGGAGATGCAAAATTTCAGAAAATTTTAAGGAAATTATATTGAAAAATCCAAGCTAAATGACCTTTTTACTAATGCAAGTTTTTGAAACCCTAGAATGCAAAACAATGCAAAATCTAATGCATGCAAGCTATTCCTAGCATGATAATGGACTCCAAATAAGAAAATAAAGTATTCTAGAAGTGGGTTCACCAAAATGAACCATATATTTTAAAGTTAGGATGGAATGCTATGACTCTCTTTTGCTCAATTAGGGTCTTTCACCTAATGAAAAGAGATAGATCCCACACCCAAAATCTAGGTGGTTCACTCAATCTAATGTATGTATGATGAAATTGAGACTAAATGAAATGATATAGATGCTGCTAATTGGAAAAATGGATTGATTATTAAGTGAAAGCTATTGAAATGCAACTTGTTTGAAAACACATTGTGTAATGCAAAAACACCTAGAAATGAATACAAAACTAAAATAGAAATGAATGAAATTGAAAGTGTGCACCTTAGAAATTAAAGGAGGCTAGAAATGATAGTTGAAATGTCTCTAATGCTAGAAATTTTTCCTATTGGGACTCATCCGCCATTCTGGGTGAATTAGTCCTAGTTCTGTAAAACTGACCTAAAACCTGTTTCAGACAAAAGGGTATCTAGAAATGCAAAAATCCCTGTTCAGGGTTGGACATGGGACTCATTCTCTAGCCATGGAAAATGATTCCACTTTTGAATTTCTAAGAATTCAAAAGAGGAAACAAGAGCTCTCATTCTGCACTTTGGCTTTCTATAGGTGTCTGCTTCTGAAACCCTAATTTTTGAACCTAAAAGTGACTTTTTGTTGATATTTTTCATTGGAAAATGAAGAGAAGACTTTAAAAAATTTGAAATGCAATATTTAATGATTTCTAAGCCTCCAATATTTCTAAATCTGCACACACACACAAGACAAAAGAGAGAAATGGTGAATGTTAGGGCATGGGGGTTTGCCTTGGTCAAACTCCTTTTAGGTTTAATTAAACCAAAATAGAGAAAGAATGTAATGAAACATGCAATAATGGAGTTGATTACCTTTCCATTATGGTTGAATTTGAATTTCTACAACAATGGATTAAGATTTAGCCATTGAATGTCTTTAGAAGCTTTCTTGATGACTTGCAATGATGAAACCCTAACTTGCTTGGCTTGATAGAGAAGATAGATGATGAATGAATGATAAGAGATGTGTGAATGAGTTAATAGATGTAAATTAGGGTTTAGAGACTTTATTTTATAGGAAATTAACCTTATTATCCCGTAAAATTAGATCTCTAAGGCCGACATGAAAGAATATTAAACTTAAATTTTAGTTTTTCCTGCTAAAAGGTCCAAATTGGCCCAAATGAGACTCATTCGTCACCTTGGGTGAATCAATCCCACTTGGTAGGGACTGATTCACCATAGGTGGTGAATTAGTCCCATTGGGGCCCATTTGACAACTAGGATGCTAGGAAGTAAGGAAATAAGGTTTTTATGGTGACTATGTCGGGTATTTCATCAAATATTGCCTTAGGATGCACAATATGGGGTAATAGGAGCTTATTAATGATGATGTAAAAAGTAATTAGGGCTTGGGACATAGAATTCAATGTGAAAGTGTTATTAAATACCATTTACAACACTAAAATGAGGTCCTCTTAGCCTAGGAAGACACAACAGCCAATGTGAATGTGTAAAACACATTACAACACTAGAATAACATTAAGTTTATTCTACAAGCCTTCATTAAATGCATTTTATAATGTTGAATTAGGGGAAAATGGGTTCATTAAGTCTAGAAAAGTGTGAAAGTCCTTTACAATATACTTTACAATACCTTTACAAGACATCGATAAATACATTTTATTTAGTTTGCAAGGGTCCAAGACCTAGTGTGGATGTGAAAAATACCTCACAACACCAAATCAAGGCCTTATTAAGTCTAATTTATCATCAATTATTCCCCAAATCAAGCAAGTTTCCTTTTTTCTATGGTACAGTCCCAAGACCAACAAATAAGAAAGTGATAGGAACTAAGTGAGTTTTTAGGAACAAGTCGCATGAGGATGGAAATTTTCTTAGAAATAAGGCTAGACTTGTGTGTAAGGGGTACTCACAAGTAGAAGGTGATAGGACCCCTAAAAAAATTCTAGGTTCCATTTTAATTTTTTTTGTATTACTTGGCTTGGACTCTTATTTTGGCTTAGGGTTGTTCCTTATCATTGTTTTAGGGTTTTTGTGTTGCCTAGATCCCTCACAATTAACCTATGAATTTAGAAAAACCTTAGGCATTATATTTTCAAATTGACCTAATGTTCCTGGTATCCAGTCATTTAAGTTATCACTTATTCCATTCAAGTCATTGTGTTCACCGGCCCCCAGAGTTTAGGATTGATGGTCACCTCGATCAATTAAATTTTGCTATGGTTGGGCTTGATTTTCCTTAAGTCTCAAATCCCCATTCCTAAGGGTCAAGTTTCTGATGGCCTAGAGGTGGACCCTTTTTAAATTAACTTTCGCGACATGTGTAAAATTAGGTTTTCACACTCGCCATCTGATTTTTGAGGGTTGATCACCACTGTTCCTCATGCCCCTGTGCTAATGTATTCTTTATTATTTTATTTGCATGGGCTAGTGGGCTTCTGCCATGCGTCTAGCACTTTGTTGGGCCTAGTCTCCTTGGAAAAGATGGCTGGTGCCATTTTAAGACATAGATCAATGACAATTATCAAGTGACATGGCCACATCTTGAACACTCCTTGTACGCCCATGTTGGTTCATTTCACATTATTTTAAAAACACAGGCTAGAAGGAAATGGCCATGTGTCATGTCTGATGGTTGGAACAATGTTTCTAAAAGGCCAATAGACATGTCTTCGACAAAGATCAATGATGAGAACCACATGTGTCTTCAACAGGACCGTTCCTAGTGCACTCGTTCGTCTTGTGCATTAAGCGAAGACTATCACATGGGCTAGCGGGCAAGGTGACATCTATCACTTTTATGGGACCCACCATTTTTTAAGGATGGAAATTGCTTCATAAAGGAGGAAGATCGACGGTCGATTATGGGTGATGTGGTTCACTCCTAATCGCTGCCCGCCATCCCATGAGGACCCCACTTGTGTCCCATATTTTGCAATGGGAAAACAGGAAAGTGCCACATGGACATTCTAAAAGGTTTTGATGGACTCTAATGGAGTTAGAATGCTGCTAGATTTGGCCTAGAGGGAAATATGATGAAAATGGTGCATTATTTCTATGATTATTCTTTTGAGCACATGTTTGGGATTTCAGCCGTCAATATTGCCAATTATTGGTATGTGTGGAAAGGTGATAATTAAGCAAGGTAGGGTATGAACTGATATTCTGAGATCAAATTAGGATCAATCCCTGCTATTTTTCTATGAAGAAATACAAGTGGATTAATTCCCATGGGTGAGCGGGTAACCATGGCACAACTAGTTTTAAATTGATGCTAATTATGTGGTTGAAATATGTGTGCAGAGTGGATGTATATCTACTTTGAGATTTTTTATTAGAAAAAGGAATTAATAGCATATATTTAAACTTTATCACAACTGGTTACACCTTTGATATATGTCCGTTGATTTTTGTTTTAAAACATGATCAATGGTTGAGATTTTAAAAATTAAAGAAGACTATTGTCAACACACACACACAAGCTTTCCTTGAGTATTAATAGTTGGAACGCTTGCATGACTCAATATAATGGGGACTGATGGTCATATTTTTCATTTAAAATTCACACTCAGAGGTAGACAATTGAGTTCTAGTCCTAGAGAAAAATTGGTGATAGTTTTATAAGTTTTCTTCATTCTAGTTCTTGAGAAGATGAGAAAATCAGGTGATCTAGACAAACCAGTGCGGAGGTCCAAAAGACTAAGTTTGCTGGAGTCTGAGGAAAATGCTCCTAACGAAGAAATTGAGACAAAGGGAGCTTCTAAAGCACCAAAGGGTAGAAGGGAACACATGAAATTCAAGAAATATGGTGTAAGGAGCAATTATCATCTAAGAAGCTAGACCGTTTTAGAAGAATTGGGGAAATTTAGAGGGAAGGAGTTGGTTGAATATGAAAGGAAGGAAAAGAATAAATGCAAATACCGTAAGGCATATCTGGGGAAAAATATTTATCCCGTTGAGGTTTCTGATAGCTCTTTAGGTAGTGGAGGTGATACTGATATGGAGGGTGATTATTATTCTCTCTCCTTGGTACCTTTTGAAGACTCTGATGAGGAAATGGTGATGGTTCCTCTAGTTCCATCACAAACAAGATGTGGCCGAGTATCCTCTAAGGCTGATGACTCAAAGTGATGACCTTGCCCCATTTTTGTTTTTGAAGATTTTCCTATTCAACATTCATGTGATTTCTTGTTTCTAGTGTTGATGTGGAAATTTTTCAGGCTGGTATGTTGGAGAAGTGCTAGAATTCCTAACTTTGGTGACATGTATGCTTTTTCTAGGTGGTATACATGTTTTTGCTCAAACTAAAAGTGGAGAATCTTCTTTGGTCAACAAAGATTAGGATTCAGTGTTGTTGCAACAAACTTTTCCTTTTGGGGAGCTGGCGTGTCTTCATTTAAGGAATGTGGAGTTTGGTCATTTACTCTTCCATTTTCCTCAATGATTACCTGTAACTAACTAAGGATCGTCTCAAATTCTGGTGCAAATGATCTCCAAATGAAATGAAATGTAAATGTAATTGGGTTTGATGCTTGTTGTTCCCTTATTCTATAAAAGGGATTTCAAGGCTCATTACATGGGTCATATTTTTAGGTCTAAACAGGGTCTAGAGAATAGATAATTTGTATAGATCTGAATGATAAATATTCATAAATCTTTAGTCAGAAACAAATACTCTCCCTATCTATATTTACATATAGATTACAATATTAATGGTATTGTCATTTAGTTGTTCCATCAGATGTATGATTTTGTTTTAGCTTTAACTCAAAGAGTTAATTAAATGCTTGAAGAGGGTTATATATTTTTAGGGAATTAGACAGGATTTGATAAGAAGTTATTGTTTTAGGCATTGTGAGTTTTCATACTACAAAGTACTATGAGAATAGTCTATAAATTCCTAAATTAAGTGGCTTATATACTAGTGGTTCTACATAGCACTCCCTATCCCAATTGATGGAAGCTAATCGGGATCCATTTGTTAGATAACATTACATAGAATGAGCTTTCTAGCATTCGATCAGATTTTTATTTTATTTTTTTTTATGGGGTAAAAACTTTATTGAAAATCAAAAGAGAGCATTACAACCAAAACCAAGGGGGCTAGCCCCAGAAAACCAAAGAAGCCCCAAAGCAAGAACAAACACAACATCAACTATCTTCCAATATCCTGCTATCCTCCTCAAGGACTCTATCCAAGTCTTGACGTAACTCAGGGGAGACTTGCATCCAATCCTCAATCTTCCATCCAGTATCATGCTCAGAAGCCCATTTAGCCAAATAGTCAGCAACCCGATTCCACTCCCTCGGGATATGGACAAAAGAAACCGCCTCCATCTTGGAGCAAACCTGAAGAATACTTTGAACAACTGAAGTCAACTGCCAATTAATATCAGACATCTTTCTCTCATTCAACAGATTAATTAAAATTTTTGAATCAGCCTCACAAATAACCTTATGCCAATCCAAAGTAAGGGCCCGCTCCACAGCATAAAGAATTTCCAAGCCCTCCATGAGATTGACCGTCTTCTCCCCCTCATGAATAGAGAACATAAAAATCACTGAACCCCCTGAATCTTTACCAACCCCACCAATCCCAGTAGGCCCAGGATTACCTCTAGAAGATCCATCAGAATTGATCTTCAAGACTCCAGCTGGAGGAGGAAGCCATCTACCCAGCCGTTGCACTCTCTTATGGTAGCCTCATCTCTCTGATCTCCTTGAACCTCCTAAAGAAGATTGTTCAAGTCCCCAAATCACCAACCAACTTATAGCATCCTCTTCTGTGGGAGAAAACATCACACACTTGGCCACAACCAACTCCCCGCCAGATCATACCTATACATCCACACTTGCTCTAATTCAATTAAATTAACACCATTGCATTATTCTTACTCTATCTCGCCCAACCAGTCTCACAAAGAAAAAGTAGGTCCCGATACCGCACTCCCTCCTACAAAAGGAGGCCGATTTAGGGGCCTTCCCACTATCCTAGAGCCCCACCTCAAGAGGAAGCATGAACACAAAGGCTTCTTCCAAAACCCACCACCATCACGCCAAAGTTGCACAACAAAGGACATCGTATGAAAGTGTGGAGGAATCCTCCTCTCAGTCTCAATGTGAGAACATAAACCTAAGGCCCCTGAAACCGGCTTCACGATGCTGGTCCTGTGCCCAAGCATCTATTCCACGCCAAATTCCAAACAAAACAATTACATTTAAGCCATGATAGCTTAATTTCTCCACACCTCTTCTGCACCATCAACTCCACTCCTAGCCAACTTCTCGGGTCCAAAGAATACCTTGATAGTCCTAAGAATAGAATAACTCCCTTTGGGATTATAGTAAGCCCACACACATCTCTCTCCCATGGGAACTAAGCAACACTGCTATTAAAGAATCAAGCAGAGGCTCGTGCTTGGCTTCTCTCCTCCTCACCACCAACCACCAAGGGATCCCTTCCAACAGCTCTCCTCCAACCACCATAAAGAAAAAGACTAGTCATCACCAGACCAACCACCGAAGAAAACTCGCTCAATGGTATCGTGAGAAATTGAGAGATGCTTGAGGAAGCCATCCAAGAGCTCCACTCAAAAAGAGCCTTTGAGCCCCGATGACAACCAAAAAATAAACCCTCCTTAATGAGCTTCGCACCCTTCTGAAGAGTACTCCAAATCACCGACCCTTTCCCCTCAAGAGGGTACCTAAGGAGATCATGCCGAGGGACGCCAGGGAAATACTTATGAGATAAAATCCTAGCCCACACCTGATCCTGCTCCACACACCAACGCCAGAAAAGCTTAGCAGCCACAACCACTCCAAACAAAGAAGATTGTCGAAGTCCCAAGCCACCATACTGCTTAGGACTACACACCTCTTCCCACTTGACCAGGCTCCACTTGGAGGTCGAAAAGCATCCAGCCCATAAAAATTGTCGCTCAAGAGAGTCCAACTCCTTAAGAAACCCAACCGGAGCCACTTGAAGCATACACCTGTAAACAGGGAGTGCTTGCACAACTGATTTAAGAAGCTGAACCCGCCCAGCAAAGGACAGCCATCTATGAGTCCAGTGATTGACTTTCACCCGCAACTTATCAATGATATTCTGCCAAGAACCCTTGGGAAGACGACCAACAGAAATAGGGATGCCTAAATACATAAAAGGGAGAACTCCTATCTGGAATCTCAAAATGTTAGCAATTCTTCTCTGGATGGGGGCAGGCATATTGAAGAAGAAGATGGAAGATTTGTCCTCATTAATCAATTGCCCCGACGCCACCAAGTAAACATCCAACAACTATCTCAAAAAGGTAGCTTCCTTGACAGTAGCCATCCCCATCAAGGCAGTATCATCAACAAACTACAAATGAGACTGTAGAGGCAAGTCTCCACCCCAATGCCAACCCTGAATGTTCCCAGCCCCAACATTTCTTTTCAGCAAACGCCCAAGACCTTCAGCAAAAAGAAGAAATATGTACAGGGATAGGGGATCCCCTTGGCGAAGACCCCGAGATGCCCCAAAAAGCTCAGAGTGATCTCCATTTATCAGTACCGAAAAGGATACTGACATAACACAACTCATAACCCATTGGATCCAATCAGCACAAAATCCAAAAGCACCAAGGATCTTCCGAAGGAAGGACCATCTAACCCTATCATAGGCCTTAGCCATATCTAATTTGATAAACATAGTCTTCTCTTGTGAACTAGCCATGGAGTGGATGGTCTCAGTAGTAATAACAACCCCATCCAAAAAATTTCGACCAGTGACAAACCCACTTTGCTCCTCTGAGATCAACACTTTAAGCCACTTCTTTAATCTCTCAGCCATTAACTTTGCAATAATCTTATAAGCCACATTGCAAAGGGAAATAGGCCTGAACTGAGTTAACCTATCCGCACCTTCACACTTAGGGATGAGAGCAATGAAAGTGGAATTAAGAGCACGCAACATCTGCTTGTTCCTCTGGGATTCCTGAACAACTACTAGAAGGTCCAACTTTATGATTTCCCAGAACTCTTGGAAGAACTCTATTGGGAAACCATCCGGGCCAGGAGCTTTACCCCTCTTAATCTGAAACACAATCTCCTCCAGCTCCTCTAGAGAAATCTCCCTCATCAAATCCTCATTCGCCTCCCTGGAGACCAATTGAGGGACACAAGAAAGAACCTGATCCTCCTCGACCGAACCTCCTTGAGAATCCTCTTTGAAAAGAGCAGCAAAATACTGTGAAGCTTCAGTCATGATTTCCTGAAACGAGACAATACGATCCCCTCTGCCATTTACTAACACAGAGATAGAGTTACCATGCCTCCTAGCCTTCACAGAGTTAAAGAAAAAAGCAGTATTTTTGTCCCCTTCCTGCAACCAGTCAATCCGAGCCTTTTGCTTCCAATATATCTCCTCACGTAACTCACATTCCTCGACCACCTTCAAAGTTCTAGCCTCTTCCTTCAAAAGATCCTCCGTAACCCCAATATCTCGAATCAATCTTGTAACATTATTTAACTCTTCTTGGGCAGCGGCCTTATCATGAAAAATATTGCCAAAACACCAGCGATTCCACCTTTTAAGCTGATACTTGACAAATTGAAGAAGCTTAGCAAAGGTATACATTGCAGTACCAAAAGCAGGTCTACCAACCCTCCACCACACACTCACCTGGTAAAAAAGAGTAGAGTCCCGTAACCACATAAGCTAGAATTTGAAGGAAGGGGAATGAGGATCACGAGCCAAGATGATGCTAAGCTTGATAGGCCAGTGGTCCGAGCCCCTCCAATCCAGAATTTCAGAGGAGGTTGACCAAAAGTCACCAACCCAATAACAGGAGACCAAGAACCGATCAAGCCTCTTAGCGACACAGTCTTCACCAGTTCGCCTATTATTCCAAGTAAAACGACCATTACTGGGCTGAACATCAATAAGATTTAAATCATAAATGCTATCCCTGAGAAGTAGAGCAGAGGGCTCCAATCGAACAATTCCCCCCCTTTTCTCAGACAACTCCACAATAGCGTTGAAATCCCTAGCCAGAATCCAAGGGTGGTAAGGAGCCAGGCTACGAACATATCGAAGATGAGACCAAAGAAGCTGCTTACCCCGATATTCAACAGGCACATACACATTGGAGAGAAGAATACATTCTCCTGTCACATAGCAAGAAGCCACCAACAAAATAGCTGACCTAGAAGACATCCACCAAAGAGGGCAGATCCTCTATGGATTCCATAAGCAAGCCACTCCCCTGGACACACCGTGAGCTCCAACACACTGACACTCGCCATACTTCCACAACTTAGGTACCATATTCACCATACTCTCTACAGAAAGCTTAGTTTCTTGAAGAAAAAGAACATCAGGAGATTGATTCCTAACCAAATCATGAACAACTTTTTGTCGGGGGCCACTGTTCAAGCCCCTTACATTCCAAGATATAACAATCATTTTTGAGAACACAAGAAGTGAGAATCCAGGGTCTTAACTGCCCCTGACTCCACCAGAGTCTCCCCAGTTGATTTAATCTTTTCTAAATCCTTTTTCCTACCCATCTTGGGATTCTTCTCACCAACCCCTTTCTTTGGATCCTTTTGCTAAATAATTCCATGCGAAGAGGAGCCGAGCTCTTCCCCGCTTCCATTACCAAACCTTTAAAGGCAAGGAGAACCTTCTCCCCCATTTGACAAAGTCCTGCCGTGATCCCTGGCCCAAAATTTAAACAATCAACTGATCCGTGGTCCATCTCAGCTTCAACACCGAAGTCCTCAAGACAACTGAATAACCTCCGGCGAGCCCATTCTTTCCCCGAACTCCAGTGCCTTTGATCCAAGTCTATCAAACCTAGATTCACTTCCTACCAAGGAGATTTCATCCAACACTCTAAACTCAAAGAAACATCATCCCTCGCTTCCCCGTGAGTCTCTTTTTCCCTGACATATGAAGCTTTGACAGACTATATCCATCTTTCCCATTCTTACCACCTCACGGAATAGGCACCTTCCCCTTATCAGCCCCAAGCGGATTGCGAGGAGTATTGCCAAATTGGGTCCCAACAGGCTTAGCCCGAGGACATCTGCACTGCAAGTGTCCATACTCATGACAAAATCGACACCGAAAAGGTAGAGTTTCATAGTCTATCTGTTGCACCCATGTATATGATCCTCAGACTGCACTTCCACCCTATCCGTCGGTATAGCGAACCAAGTTCAACAGATAATGCTTCATTACTCTTTAAACTACGCCTGCGAAGACCCAACTGGTTTACCAAGCAGTGAAGCCACCAAATGTAGGACATCCCTCTCACTAACATTCGACTAGAACCATGGCGATGAACCCACACTGGAACCCTGTTAGGGAGCTCCTCAGTCGGATTGAAACCTGCATGCCACGGCTTCATAAATAAACCCACTTGGTTATAGAAGTAGGGACCTCCCTCAAAAACCCTATTCCGATCAGCCATGCAATCAAATGAGACCATAAAGTAATTATTAGCTAGGAGTCTGATCTCCATTTCTCCTTCCGGGAACCAAGTCCTCTGAGCCCAAGATTCCAAAAATTGCAACGAGACCCTTAAACCCATAAACTTACAATAAAAGGAGTGTTTCGAATAATAATCAATATCATCTGCCAGCAACTCCATCGGAATAACCAGTTTCGGTCTCTCCTTACATCTTTCCAAACACTCATTAATTTTTGAAATTCTAGGTCCTCCAAACAATCCAGAACTATTCATCTCTTGACCCGGCGTAAACAAATTATTATCAAAAACCTTAGCACCCTGTTCCAAGGGTTTCGATCCAAAAGCTAATCGGAAATCCATCTTGGGGCTAATCCCAGATGACTCCCCTCGTGACATGACTCAGAACAATATCCAACTCGGGCATGCAAGCCACCAAAACAAGAAATAGGAGGAGGACACTCACGTGAGGATCACCTCTATACCCCTCCAGCTTCACCCACCACCCTCCAAAGCGCACAAGTTTCCGCTTCAAACTGAACCACCAGACCCCCACGTAGGAAATCACAAAGCCACGGAGAGGGGCAGCGTACCAAACCCCACACAACACCCAACAGCCTCCGCCCCACCCGAGCCAAGCAGAAAAAGTGAACCCACCCAAGCGACAGCACACAAAGATCCGCCCGGATGCCACCACACACGGCAGATACAAGCCTGAAACAGCCAGCACAAACCCTACACCCACCTTCGCGCGCCAAGGGAACCAAAGAATGTATAAGGGTAAGACGTACCAATGACCCTCAAAACATAGGAAAAGACTTCACTCGCGTAAGTAACTAAAGAAGATCATTAAGAGCAAGCTAGGGGCACCTAATGCCCTAGCTTGACTTGCAATGCTCTATTATCACATCCTCCAAGAACTCTATCTCTTCAATTAATCACACATTTCATCTAATTTAATTGAATAATCTTCTCGACCAGAGATTTTAAAATTAGAACAATATTCAATTAAAAAACTTTTTATGATGTATGGATTTGAACTACCCCTATCTCCTAGCAAATAGGTAATCATCTGTTTAAAGGTCTGCCTATCCTTTAGTGAAGTGTATTATTTGCAATGTGTAGCAGTATATATGTGTGTAATTTTGTTATCAATGTGATATACCTAGTTTGAACATAATATGGAATACCCTCCTAGGTCTCACAAATCCTGAAGAGTAGGAGTAAATACCTCAAAATCCTTTACTTGTTGTGTTGGCCTCTAACCTTGAATTTTATTAACCATAAGGGTTGGCTACCCTTTAGATGATTTATGGTTGTACTAGAAAAATAACCAACAGAAATGGCGACTCCACTGGGGATAAATTTGAGAAAATTTTGATACAAGATCATTCAGCCTTAAGAGTCAAGAATTTGGTGAATCTGAATATATGGTTCAGCTATTGAGAAGTTTTTAGACATGGAATTGAGTTAGTTGCAGAAATTTCAAAAGAATTTATGTGACAAAGCTGTTGTGGAAGAAGACCCAGAAGGAAATTCATCCTTAAAGTGGCTTCATATTTCTTGAAGTTTAGTCCTCTGTGAAGAGAGGTGGCAACTTCGTCAAAAGAAACTACTAAATATTTGAAGAAAATCTCAGATCTACAAAAAAAATTCAATCAAGAAGAAGAGTTACCAACTTCTCCAAGTTTCCAGGTATTCTCATAAACTCAAAGAAAGTATTATCATGTTTAAAAGCAGTTTATGAAAAGTCTTCAAGTTTGAAATGATGTTGATTCCCACTTGAGTGAATTAAGCACCAAGAAAGGGAATAGTAGTAGTTATCTTACATACTTTTGTATTATTAGATTGTAACATTTGCAATGAAGTATGCAATATTTTTGAAGAAATTCATTTAAAGAGTCTTAAGCAAATCAAATCTGTATTCTAAAAGCTTAAGATTATGTTGTAAAAGAACTTGGAAATATCCTTTGAAATTGTAAAGTTGATAAGAAAAGCTTGTAAAGGCAATAAGAAACCATATCATCAATATAGGCATCTTTGTACACTTCCTAGTGAAATCATGGTTTGTAATCCGCTCCAATCAGGTTGTAGGAGAATTTTTAATTCTGAAAGATATAGAGCCATTAATTTCAGTGGAATTAATGGTTACCCAAATATTATTCCACCTGAGATCAGAGATAAGTTACCAAAATTCAGTGGTACAAAGTGTGAACTAGCAAATAAGCATCTACAAGAATTCAACAATTTAATGGATGATTATGAAGTAGATCATGAGGATATAATTATGAGACTATTTGTTCAATATTTGAAAGGAGATGTAAGAGATTGGTTCTTTGATTTACCAACTGATTCTATTTTTTCTTGGAGTGAGTTCAAAGGAGTATTCATAGAGAAATTTGGTGAAAGAATCAATGCTAGTTCTTTTCTAAATAACTTCAAGAACATTGAGAAGGAGAAGGATGAGCTAGTTCCAACATTCAATCTTAGATTTGCTAAAACATTGAGGGATATTCCTGAGCTCTTGAGATTAAGTGATGCAATACAATTTGGTTGTTTATTTGGGATATTTTGACAATAAGACGAGTTATTTACTAAGAGATAAGGATCCTAAAACTTTGCATCAGGCCTATGGTATAGCCATGAATATTGAAAATAACCAAAAATATGGAATGCATAAAGGTCATTTAAATACAAGTGTTTACTGCCCTGAGACACCACATATTGATGAAAAGTGTAAATCAGAAGTTGAAAATGAATGTCAAAGCATTTGCACCCCTATTGTCTCAGCCTGCACATCATTCCATAATGTTGATGATGTGGAGCCCCAAACAAACTATCAAGAAGTTGCATGTATTTGTTACCCTGTAATCTTTGTTCAAGTCCTCTCCTGCATAAGAAGATATGAAGAAGAATCATCATATAATCTTTATGCAAGGTTTATGAGTATTCTTTCTTCAATTCCCAAATGTCACAGAGCTAAAAAATTAGATTGCATTGATTTCTTTAATGAATCTTATGAACTAGGTTTGAGTGCTCTGCCATAAGAATTGAAACCTATTGAGCTTGACCAAGTGTGTGATTATTTTTCCTTGTTTGAAAAAATTAGAAATGATCACCAAGAAACTATCTTGTTTTCAACTTGTGATGATAATGATTATGTGACCCCACATATGTTAGGAAATGAGACACCACACAAGGAAGAAGAGAGTAGAGCCAAGATTGGAAAAACATGCCTCAATGAAGGAAATGAAATAATTGGTTTGAAATCTTCTGAATAATCCATTACCTATGCTCCTATGAAAGACATAAGAGTGAGCATTCAGTCTGAAAATTCTGAACACAGTTGCAGTACAGAAAAACCCTCTTGTTGTAAAATTGATGCTGGTAATAAACATGATCATTCCTCTGATAGTCATGTTTTTTTTCTGAAAAGGAAGAAATTGAATTTTTTTCTACAAATGGGAGATATGATGATAATGATGGAAACACATGTTTGTTTGAGAAGGAGCTACTTCATTCCTATGAAGAGCTTTCAAATTATGAGTTAGAGTTGTTAACTATAAAGGATGTGAATGAAGTTGAAAATCTATCTGTAGGTTCTTTTAGTGATTATGATGATGAAGATATGGAAGATTTACATCTTCATGTTAAAGGGGCTGAGGCTTCTATAGTTACAATGAGTGTAATAGAAAACCCCTTGTTTGATGAGCCTCCATCTGCACTAGAAGTGAGAAATGATGATCCTTATTGGTGCAGAGATAATCCACTTTTTTTTTAGAACTGTAATGATGCATTTGATACAAGGTTAAAGTGTGGTCTTGAGTAAACAAACCAACACATTGATGAGCTCCTAGAGAGAATTTCATATGAATGTTTCACATTTGATACAAATATTGCAGACAAGAGTATGAACACTTTCAGTTTCCAATTCAACAACAAGGTATTCTGATGGAACATAAAAATGAGATGAATAACGAGGAATGTTATTTTGAGTATGAACATGTTTCATGTGATAACACAAGTGTGTCATGTGATGATAATTTTTTTTAGCTTATGCATGGCTATACAATGCAGAATGACAAGAATCACATTAGCAATGATATTCTCAGAGTATGTGTGAGATGTGCTAATAACAATGATTGTAAATAGGAAGCTTTTAAGGGAAACTACATATTTCTGATTCAAAAGGAAAAATTATACATATTGCAGTGGTATGGGGGAGGTATAAGTGGATGGAGGAAAGTTAGTTCTTTTAATAGATTGGTTTTTGATAGGGGCAAGAATCAACCCTAAGTTTAATGGCCTGGGGCCACCAAGAAAAGTTGAAGTCTGGTTGAATTGCAGGGTGCATACAAAATTTTTGCACCTCAGGAGAAGGCTTTAGACAAAATGGAGATTGGATCTCCTACTTTGGGTTTTTTGGCCCATGTAAAAAAAAATATATATCTTTTGGTTGTTTTTTTGTTTTGGTTTTTGTCTTCTGAGCTTGGTTTGCTTCACCTGTGATTCTAGGATCTCACTATGCCTGCAAGAGGCATGTGTCCCCAACTGGAGCCATTGATGGAACCCCTCAAAAAATTATTGGTTCCATTTTAAATTTTTTTGCATTACTTGGCTTGGACTCTCATTTTGGCTTAGGGTTGTTCCTTATCATTGTTTTAGGGTTTTTGTGTTGCCTAGATCCCTCACAATTAACCTATGAATTTAGAAAACACTTAGGCGTTATATTTTCACATTGACTTGATGTTCCTGGTATCTGGTCATTTTTTAAGTTAGCACTTATGTCATTCAAGTCGTTGTGTTCACTGATCCCCAGAGTTTAGGATTGACAGTCACCTCGATCCATTAAATTTTTCTATGGTTAGGCTTGATATTCCTTAAGTCTCAAATCCCCATTCCTAAGGGTCAAGTTCCCGTTGGCCTAGAGGTGGCCCCTTTTTAAATTAACTTTTGCGGCATGTGTAGAATCATGTTTTCACACTGGCCATCTGACTTTCGAGGGTTGATCACCACCATTCCCTGCACCCCCGTGTTGATTTATTCCTTATTACTTTATTCGCATAGGCTGGCAGGATTTTGTCACATGTTTGACACTTTGGTGGGCCCGATGTCTTTGGAAAAGATAGCTGGCACCATTTGAAGAAAATCAACGCTAGTTATCAAGCGACGTGGCCACATCCTAACCACTCCCCGCATGCCCGTGTTGGTTCATTTCACATTATTTTAAACACATGAGCTTGTGGGCGATGGCCATGTGTCATGTATGATGGTGGTACCAATGTTTCTAAAAGGCCAACGAACATGTCTTTGACAAAGATCAACGATGGGCACTGCAACATGTGTCTTCATCGAGACCGTTCCCCGCACACCCGTTTGTCATGTGCATTAAGGGAAGATTGTCACACAGGCTAGCGGGAAAGGTGACATCTATCACTTTTGTGGGATCCGCCATGTTTTAAGGATGGAAATTCCTTCATAAGGGAGGAAGATCAGTGGTCGATGATAGGTGATGCGGTTCAATCCTGACTACTGCCCACCATCCCATGAGGACTCCACTTGTGTCCCATATTTTGCAACGGGAAAGCAAGCAAGTGCCACATGGAAATTCTAAAAGGTTCCAATGGACTCTAATGGAGTTAGAATGTTTCTAAATTTGGCCGAGAGGGCACTATGATGAAAATGGCATTATTTTTGTGATTATTCTTTTGAGCACATGTTTGGGATTTCGGCTATCAATTTTGACAGTTATTGGTACATTTGGAAAGGTGATAATTAAGCAAGGCAGGGTATGAACCAATATTCTGAGATCAAATCAGGATCAATCCTCATTGTTATACTACAAAGAAATACAAGTGTATTAATTCCCACGGGTGAGCGGGTAACCATGGCATGGCTAGTTTTAAATTGATACTAAGTATGTGGTTGAAATATGTGTGTAGAGTGGATGTATATCTACTTTGAGATTTTCTAATTAGGAAAAGGAATTAATAGAATATATTTAAGCTTTATCACAACTAGTTACACCATTGATATATGTCCATTGATTTTTGTTTTAAAACATGATCAATGGTGGAGATTTTAAAAATCAAAGCAAACTACTGTCAGCCCGCGCACACAAGCTTTCCTTGAGTATTAATGGTTGGAACGCTTGCATGGCTCAATATAATGGGGACTGATGGTCATTTTTTATTCAAAATTTGCACTCAGAGGCAGATAATTGAGTTCTAGTCTGAGAGCAGAATTGGTGATAGTTTTCTAAGTTTGCTTCATTCTGGTTCTTGAGAAGATGACAAAATTAGGCGAGCTAGATAAACCAGTGCGGAGGTTCAGAAGATTGAGTTTGCTGGAGTCTAAGGAAAATGCTCCCGAGGAAGAAATTGAGACAAAGGGGGCTCTTGAAGCACCAAAGGGTAGAAGGGCACATAGGAAATTCAAGAAATATGGTGTAAGTAGCAATTATCGTATGAGAAGTCAGACCGTTTCATAAGAACTGGTCAAATTTAGAGGGAAGGAGCTGGTTGAATATGAAAAGAAGGCAAAGAAGAAATGCAAATACCATAAGGCCTATATAGGGAAAAATAATTCTCTCATTGAGGTTTTCGATAGCCCTTCAGGTAGTGGAGGTGATATTGATCCGAAGGGTGATTATTATCCCCTCTCCCTGGTACCTTCTAAAGACTCTGACGAGGAAATGGTGACGGTTCCTCCAGTTCCACCATGAACAAGATGTGGGTGAGTATCCTCTAAGGCTGATAATTTAGAGTGATGGCCTTACCCCATTTTTTTTTTTGATGATACCATTGCCACCTTGTCACAATTTTCCTATTTAGCATTCATGCGATTTCTTATTTCTAGTGCTGATGTAAGAATTTTTTAGGCTGGTATGTTGGAGAAATGTCAGACTTCCTAACTTTGGTGGCATGTATGCTTTTTCTGGGTGGTATACAAACTTGTTTTTGCTCAGACTGTGAGTGGAGAATCTTCTTTGGTCAACAAAGATGAGGATTCGATGCTGCTACAACAAACTTTTCCTTTTAGGGAGTTGACATGTCTTCATTCAAGGAATGTGGAGTTTGGTCTTTTACTCTTCCATTTTCCTTAATGATTACATATAACTAACTAAGGACCATCTCAAATTTTGGTGCAAATGATCTCCAAATGAAATGAAATGTAAATGTAATTGGGTCTGATGCTTGTTGCTCCCTTATTCTATAAAAGGGATTTCAGGGTTCATTACATGGGTTAGATTTTTAGGTCTAAACAGGGTCTAGGTGAAAAGCTAAGTTATGAAAAGGCATTTTGTAAAAGAATCTAGATGAATAGAATAGTAAATTGTCTTGGGTGTAAGTCCTACATGTAATAGTCTTAAATTGGCTTTATAGAGGCTACAAATATCGAAAAAAATCTTAGTTTAGGAACAAATACTCTCCTATGTATATTTCTTACAAGTTATAAATGACAATATTAATGGTATTCTCATTTGTCTTTAGTTGTTCCATTGTATGTATGATGTTATTTTAGCATTAACTCAAAGAGTTAATTAAATGCTTGAAGAGGGTTATTGATTTGTAGGGAATTACATAGGATTTGATAAGAAGTTATTGTTTAAGGCATTGTGAGTATTCATACTACAAAGTACTATGAGAATAGTCCATCAATTCCTAAATTAAGTGGCTTAAATACTACTAGTTCTTACATATTTGACTCTGTTGTCCCAATTGATGAAGCACTGATCCATTTGTTAGATAACCTTGCATAGAATGAGCTTCTAGCATTTCTGACCATAGATTTTACAATCAAAACAATATTCAATTTTTTTTTTTTATGATGTATGGGTTTGAACTACCCCCGTCTCCTAGAAAATAGGTAATCATTTGCTTAAAGGTCTACCAAACCTTCAGTGAAGTGCATTATTTGCAATGTGTAGGAGTATATATGTGTATAATTATTTTATCAACATGATATACCTAGTTTGAACACAATAGGGAATACCCTCCTAGGTCTCACAGATCTTGAAGAGTACGAGTAAAGACCTCAAAATCCTTTACTCATTGTGTTGGCCTCTAACCTTGAATTTTCTTAACCATAAGGGTTGGCTACCCTTTAGAGAAATTAAAGGTTTTGCTAGAAAAATAACCAACAGAAGGACTAGATTTTGAAGAGAATTTTGTTTTGGTGGCAAGGATAGAAGTTGTTTGAATGTTTTTGGCTTTTGCAGCACATAAAGTCTTCAAGGTATATCAGATGGATGTGAAGTCTACATTCTTGAATGGCGAGTTAAAAGAAGAGGTATACATTGAACAGCTGGAATGTTTTCAATTATCAGATGACGCTAATATGGTCTACAAGTTGAAGAAGGCATTGTATGGACTCAAATAGGCTCCTAGAGCTTGGTATGCAAGGTTGGATAAGTACTTCTTGCAACAAGGATTTAGAGAAGGTGTTGCAGATACCAAACTTTAATTCAAGGTTGATGGAGAAAAAATCCTAATATTTGGAGGAAATGAAGGCATATGCAAGAGGTTTATAGATGAGATGTAAAACGAGTTTGGGATGCCAATGTGTGGGGAGATGAATTTCTTCCTTGGATTACAATTTTTTCAATTAGAAAATGGTATTTTCATTTCACAGTCAAATTATGTTATGGAAATGTTGAATAATTTTGGAATGGAGGATTTTAAACCTGTATGTACTCCTATGGTTAATTGTTGTAAATTGAGCAAGAATGATGAACCTCCTAAGGCTGATTAGAGCAAGTAGTTATCAATGATTGGTGGACTGCTATAACTAACTGCTACTAGACTAGATATCATGCATGCAGTATGTCTTGTGGCAATATTTTAAGAAGATATCAAAGTGTCACATGTTGCAATAGTTAAAAGGATACTTAGATAGATGAAGGGAACTCCAAATTTTAGTTTATGGTGTCCCAGGGATACTGATTTCTCCTTGAGTGCATATATAGATGCAAATTGGAAAGGTTGCAAAGATGATAGAAGAAGTACAAGTGGAGGTTCTTTCTTTCTTGGAAGCAGTTTGATTTCTTGGTTGAGTAAGAAGCAAGAATTGGTGTCATTATCTACTATAGAAGAAAAATATATTGCAGCAGTGTCATTTTGTACACGTGTTATGGATGAAGCATCCATTGAATGATATCAGAGTATCATATTATGAACCTATTCTATCTTGTGTGATAATACAAGTGCTATCAATATTTCAAAGAACTTGGTAATGCATTGAAGAAAAAAACATCTCTATCTAGTATCACTTTCTAAGAGAGAAGGTTGGATAGAATAAAGTGAAGCTAGAGTATCTGCCTAAAAAGGATCAAGTTGCATATATTTTACAAAGGCTCTTTCAAAAGATACTTTTGAGTATCTCTGATAGAAGTTAGGGGTTATTGTACCTCCTTTCAATTAAATGCATTAGTGTATGCATCTATTTGGGAAGTATTTCAAGGTACATTCTTGGTCTTGAACTAATGATGGAGGCTACCTCTCAGGGGGAGTAGGTAGTAGTGTTTTTTATTGGTGCAATCAGTTGGAACATATCTTGTGTCCCTAAGGGGAGTGTGCAAAAAAGAGCAAGTAGTAGAGGGAGTAGTGAAGAATGAGTAGCGCAGAATGTATAGTAGTGAGAATCGTATGGAGAAGAGTAGTGGAGAGAAATCAATTGCTTGCTAGTGTCAAAGTGATGTATGTAGATGTCAAAGGGGGAGAGCATAAAAGAAAAAAATTGTACAAATGTTGTCAAAGGGAAAGATGTTGCCCTTTACCATTGATGTCAAAGGGAGAGTATGATCTAAAAAACACACGGGGAGAGTATTGGTTGAAGAAATCCTTAGATAGGGGAAGAGAAAGTGATGATTGCAAAGAGAATAGAAAATGGAAGAGAATAGTGTTTGAAAGACATAAGGAGTAAGAGATTCCCCAATAAGGGGGGGGTGCTGCTTAATGTAGAGTTGTTTTTGTTGTTGATGGTTTTTCAGAGCTTGTGTTGCCATCAATGACAAAGGGGGAGATTGTTGCAAGTATGTTTCTGGTGTTTTCATTGATGTCAATAGTATGGAGACTGTTGAAGATTTCTTGTGTTGGATTTGTTGATGGAGTTTTCATTAGTGTTGTTAGTACTAGTGCTAATTGTGGATATGTTGCACGGTGTGATGTCACATTGATGTCAACCCCTACTAGTGTGGAAAATGCTTGTATTGTAGATGTTATAGTCATGATGAGAAGGTGTTGTAGTGTTTTGTTGGTGTTTCCAATGCAGCTAGCTCACTTGGTTTCCAAGTGATTTTGAGATAATTTGGATAAAAGAGTGTGCGGTTTGTCAAAAGTATGTTTAGTGTTGTGCTATGTATTTATTCATGGTTGAAGATATGCTTGTGCAGTTTTGAAGTGATAATAAAAGGTGTTCAAAGGTTATATATCCAGAGTTTCAGGTTCTCAATCACGTGGTAGAGGAATTTTTGTTCGAAAGTGTGTTTTCCTATGAAGACGGTTATTTAGGAGAAATGAGATTTCTCCATATTTCTCTGTGTTATTGTTTCCTATATTATGGATTTTGCAACATGCTTATATTATCTATATTTATATTTCCTTGGATTTTTTGGTGATCAGTTTCTCTCCAAGTTAACTTCTTATGTTGGAGTTTAGTAGTGGTGTATCTTGATGCGCAAGATGAAAGTATTCTTTGTTTCAGGTGGTTGCAGAAATGTTGCAATGTAGTATGTTGATGCTAGAATATTTTGGGATGTTATGTGGATGTTGTGAAGTATTTCCTTGTAGTCTACATGTTGTGTTTGGACTTGGAGAATCGTGTATGTGGTCACTTGTTAGTGTTAGTGTAGTTTTGGTTGACTTGGGTGCAAGCACTAATTGTGGAGGTTGTTTATTGTTTGTTGAAGCATGGTGATGTATATTGATGTATATTTGGGTCGTACTTAACCATTAGCATACTTCTTTCCACCATGAAAGTGTTTGGTGCTAACCTATTTTGGTGTTGCACGTTTGAGGTGCATATGTTTCATTGAGGCTAACCTAATTAGGATTGTTTAGTTTGCAGATGGTATAATGAAAGGTGAGTTGTTGGAGATGTTGTGTGGTGTGTGAAAGATGTAAATTTGATCAAGTGTGGTTATTTCAGTATGAGCTTAATGCCTATGACTCAGGATGTAGTGAGCAGAAGGTGTCTACATTTCTAGTGTGCTTGAAGTTGCTAGAAGCAGTGAGCCAAAGTTTGTGGATGGTACAAAGTTACAGTGGTGGATTTTCTTAGTGGTCTGAGATAGTGAATCTCTCTATAGAAATTCTTTATATTCTTCTTTCTTTTGGGCAGTGAGCCCTTAGCATTGATACACTAGATAGTGAGCCTTTCTTCTTTTATGGGCAATGAGCCCTTGGTAGTGAGCCTAATTATATTTAGTGTTGCTATTCATATATATGTGATCTAATCTTCACCGTGGCTTTTCCTTTCTTAAGTTTTCCACGTAAATATGTTATTCTCTTGTGTATGGTTGTGTTTGCATTGTTATTTCACATGTTTACATTCTGCTAATGCTTAATGAGGGTTTAAATTTTGATAAGGGTTTGAAAGATACTAAGGGATTGAATGTTTTAATATACATTCGATTCACCCCCCTAACATTATAAAAAGTGTTTAGACCCTTCTTTAACCCCCACTCACAAAAGTGGTGAAAAAGAGAGGGCAGTTGGGTGGTTGTGCTAGTTGTGGGAGGAAGTTACTCCTCCCTTCTCTTTAAAATGCACCTTTCATGGAGAGGAGAGGGGGTTACTTGCTCATTTTATATTTCAAAAACTTATGATTTTGTTTTGGGATTTCTGGAGAGGGAGAAACAGAGTGTGTGTTGGGAAGAGGAGGAGACTCAAAGAGAAGGCTTGGAGGAGGAGGTTCCCATCCAAGAAGCATACCATTAGTGGGATATTGTGATTGGAGGTAGGATTTTCTCTTTCTTTAATTTTATGCAACAATGCATAATCTTGTTTTTATGGGGTTTTGATTGGGGTTTCTTAATGTCATGTGTTTTCTCAGGTGTATTGTGTGTTGTCATTTTATTGTTTGATTTTTAGGGGATTTGACCCCCTCTTGCGAAGAGGATACTTTGGTCCTCCATGTGCAAGGGGTTCAAGTGGGAAGAACTCCCACAAATAGGGGCATCTTCATATTTAGGATATGAGTATCCCTTGTGTATATTGGCCATTTCCAGGGTATGAGTACCCTTGCTTATTTAGGGATATGAGTATCCCATATCTTTATGTACATTGGGTTTATGTTTGGAGGAATAAGAGTGTTTGATATGGTGTTGATGGGGTGCTGATGTGGAGTTTGATGAGGAATTTTGATGTGGATATATTTATACATATATATATACATACATACATATGTATATATATATATATACACATACATATGTATGTATATATATATATATATATATGTATATATATACATACATACACACACAGGTATATATACATACATACATACATACACATACATGCATATACATACATACATACATACATACATATATATATATATATATATACTATATATATATATATATATATATATATATATATATATATATATATATATATATATATATATATATATATATATATAGGTTGAGCCCCTTCTCCTCCTATGTGATTTCCTTTGTGGTAAACCAATATGCAATATAAGTGTCTTTGTGAGATTTGATAATGGTTAAATGTGAGAGTCTTTTTGTGTGTACATGTAAAGTATATTAAAGTGTTTTATTTTTTTGTGTTGAGTCGTTCCAAGTGGCTAACTGATTCCCCATGCTCAAGGGTGGGTTGTCTCACAACCCTACAAATGGGTGGAGAGTCCATTGGATTGTTGTTTTTCCTCTCTTGTGTATTCTAGGTTCTTGAATGAAGAATGGAGGTTTTGGAAGATGTGTTTGGAGTTGTTCAAGTTACTTCCTTTTGAATGAAAATCATATGTTTCTTGAGATTTCATAAAAAATATCATTTTTTTCATATTGTAACTTGTATAATGAGCATATTAGAGCATTTGTAAACAAGGGTATGTTTTAATTGATAGCAAATGAAAAAAATGTGTGAATCGATATGATCATTTGGAAAAGAAAAGTATTATGTTTATCTCAAATATGTTGTTTGCAAACTATTCAAAAATTTAAAGGAAGTTGAATTGATTTTAGAGCAATTATGAACTTATGTTTTTTTGTATTTTATGGATTAAAAGAAGTTTTGAAACCTAGGTTTACCTGTGCAAGGAAAATTATAGTGAAATCTTGTCTTTCAATATATGACTTAAAGGTTGTAATATTGTATTATGGTCTAAACAAAATTCATACTTAAAGGAAAAAAAAACTATAGAATTAGATTGGTGGTAATCGTACAAACAATTGAGAGTTCGTCAATCAAACTGAATTACTCAATGAATTTAATATTTAGAATAACAAGCTTTAAGTTTGAAAATGAAATAATTATTGTTTTGAAGCATATGTAATCTGTAAAAACATAATTAAAACATTATGAATAATCATTTATAACAAATATGAAGTTAAACATAAGTTAAATTAGAATTAGAATAAATGACGACCTATGGAACAAAATTTAATAACAACTATAATAATCATAAAAAAATTATTAAATAAATTTAAGTCTAAGGAATACTTAAATAAATAAGCCTACAACCTGGGTGGTCGTCCTATGAGGCTTCCACCACACGCGCAACCTCCCTCAAAATGGTGGCGTGGCCTATTTCCCTGTGCCAAATATATCTCTGAACTACAATAAAATTAATCATAACGTTGCCTCTGAAAATGTTTAAAGAACGAAAGAAAAATCCTTGAAATAATTGGCAGCCCAAGTTAGGCACCATAGACACAACGGACAAGAGGCTATGACCCATGGCCGAGTCACCCCCTAAATTTAATGGCTCCCTTATCAATCAACACTTAGAGCCATTTTAAACTTCCTCCATAATCTTTAAAATCAGACTTCAAAATTGTAATAGAGGGCGTGTTGGAAGTGTAGATTGACTAATAGTCTATAGCCAAAAAAGTTCCAAATAAAAAAAGGTAAAATGAACACAAATACAAATATTTAATGTTTAGTGCTCTCAATCTTCGGCCTGAATTGATAGGTATTAAGTGATGTAGTTAGCGGGAATTGAAGGATGGCCTCAATAGTTTTTAGATTGTCCATGAAATAAAATATATATATATATATATATATATATATATATATGAGATTTAATAATATTTGACAAACAATAAAAGATCAGACATGCAAGTAAATCCTCTTTGAAATCGACTTTTGCATCCATTACATCCAACCTGTAAAACAAAACTATGTGACTTGAATGGAGTTATTATTTATGATTATTAAAATAAGAAAATATTTTTAAATAACTTTTGAATTAGAATATCTTAAAATTTAATGAAAGAGAATAATTAATAACAATCAAATTATTAATAAAAGAATAAATGATAAAAGTAATTAGTTAATGTTTTAAAAAGAAATCTTGTTTATTAAATTTGAATGCAAATTGTGACTAAATATTATATATATAGTAACTAAACATGTAAAAAAATAATGTTCCAGAGATTGAATTTTAAATAAGCTCTTCTAAGTTGAAGAGTTTTAAAATTATCATTTAAATTCCTTAAAATAAATATAACAACACGTCATGATGATTAACCCATAGTATTCATATATTTAAAACCCACACATGGAAAAATAAAATTCAAAGTTAAACTTCCATAGTCAATTAATAACATTTTGTTTCCACAGTCCATGATCATTAATAATCATGTCTCTCTCTATCTGCTAATCATCCTGATGATGGATCATGGAGTATGTTCCATAGTCAAGTGAAGAATTATCTTCCATGAAAATAATGAACATAAGATTAAGGCTTTGCGAATATACTTAGCATTATTTAAATTAAACAATTAGTTTGCATAGAATAATTGCATTTATTGTTATAAAGAATACCTACATTATGAAGTAGAAATGACTTCATATAAACATGATCATAACACTCATTGAAATATGTTAAGAATGTTTCATTTAGGAAAGTGCATTTTGTGTGAGGATCTAGAGAAATGGGAGTAAAACTTAAGTAAAACAATAAGGGTTAGTTATAAATTTGATCTTCAAAACTAGAATTAACTTGTCATTTAAGTTTTGTTGACTTTGAGTTAATACTTGTGATATCGGTGCACATAGAGTAGTTGAGAACTTTTCTCATTGTCTTTTAATTTTTGTGTTCAAGTATGATTATCTTGTGTAGCAATGTTTATTATAATGAAGATTTTTCTTTCAAGTCATTTTTATGCAATAATATTTCTCTTCTAGTAAATCTAGGAAACCAATGTAGATAGAAAGGGGATTTGTTATTAGTTCATCAACTCATCAAACTTAAAAGGGTGATCAATTTCCTTACTTTAGGATAATACCTAGTGAAATTTAAACATCTCAATTTGAAACCACTAGAGCAACATGTAAAACTAGGACACTTCTTAAGTTAGTTTAATGATACAATGACATTGTAAACTTAATGTCATCGATTATAGATCAACTTTAAGACTTGAAATTACCTTAGTAGTGTTAGCAAGTTGAAAATATTTGGTAGTTGTGTTTGGTTTAGGTTGAGTTAAAAAATTTATGACATGGCAATTTGAATGTTAGGTTCCTTTGTCGCTACTCTTTGCTCTTTTGTTATTAATTTTTTCTCATTAGTTATGTACTTTTCTATATTTCCATCACTTTTTTGTAGATGAACAATTGACCTAATTTATGTAATCAAATCAATTTAATTCCTAAACCCACCCTGACACACAAAAAAAGAGGACCAAAACCCTAATTATCTATTATGGCTATTCCTTGAGGATAGTAGCCAAATGGTCTTGTATGATCATTTTTGTGTCCTCTCAAATGTGATGTAAGTGGAAATGTGTGATTTAGACCCTAGATCTATTTTCCCATATCACAACTCCTCTTTTATATATATATATATTAAATTAAGTATTTTTTTCTAAAATAAATAAATTAAGATTTAGTTATTTCTCCAACTATTATTTTGAATTAAATAAATTTAATTATTTAATTCTTCTACTTTTCCCTCCATCAAATTAAAATTTTGGGTGTCACCCTATCTTGAATTTTCCTATCCATTGATCTTTCAAATCAATCTCCACCATTGATCAAATGTCAAGTAAAGTATATAAATAATTTAATCTTTCATTTCATTCAAACAACCTAGCACTCTTGTTATCAAAATACCTCAACACTCTTGTTATCAAAATCTTCGTAGCAGTCTTATGATCAAAATCACTATAGCTCATTCATCACTCAAGCATTATCAAATATTCATCATTATCGTTATCAAGCGTTGGTATCATTTATCTTTGATAATTTATAATTATCATTGCATCATATTAGTACTTTTCTTTCATAGTTTGTTACTTTGAATAGAAACCAACAATGGAACAAATCAAAATCTTAGCTATGATGATTTTTTTTTATTATCTAAATTCTAAATTTTGATCCAAAGTCTTGAACTTCATTAAGTGATTGTTGAAGTGTGAGTTTTGCATTGTTATTATTTGTGATTCACATTTTCATCATCCACACCTAAAAGGAATCATTTCTAGATAGGGGCACCCTCGCCCCTATCCAACCAATTTCGCCTCTGATTTTTATGCCAAGTTCTCTCCTCTCTACACTCTTCAACCCTACTTTTTGTTTCTATAAATTTGTCCTGCATTTCTTAGATTTTGTAACAATTTGTCTCTTTGGTCTCATTTTACCTAGTTTTTTAACATCATCAAATCCACATCTTGTCCATCCCAACAACAAAAAGGGGACCAAAACCTTGACCAACTATTCTGGCTCTTCCTTCAGGACAACAACCAAACAGTTTCTCTTGGTTTCTTTTGTGTCCCCCCTAATGTTGATGATGGAATGCGTGATTTAGGTTAGGTCTTTAGCCTTATATCTCATTTCACCATCTCACACTAGTATGAAAAACTTCCAAATGTGGCTCTAAACCAAGCACACCTCCCACTACTACCACACACAACTATATGAACATCAAATCTAGACTTCCCTAAAAATGAAAATAAAATTAAATGGTCATCTTGTAAGGTTTAATAAGTTTCTAAAGGTTGACAATCAATATTGATTCATGCCTTGAACATGCTTCTACATTTTGCATTCATGTCAACTAGTGCACTGGCATGGAAAATTCATCTACCCTTTATGTTTTGATGATGTGCATACCATGTTCAAAAGTTCCCATTTTGACATAGGTTAAGAGTACTCAAAGAAAATTAAACGTATGTTTCATAATGTTTTATAGGTTTTGAAGATTGACAACCAATACGCTTTCATTGCTTTAACATGCTTCTTCATTTTGCATTCATGTCAACCATCACAAAGGCAACTAAAATATTTGATAAAATTCATCTATCCTTTATTCTTTGATGGATTTTCATATATTTTTTGAAAAATCTCAATTTGACACAAGTGAAGAATTAATATGAATTGTTTGCTAACAAATATCAGTCAATCGAAATAGATGAATTCTATATATTAACAACTCCTCATTTTATTGAACCTTATTTTTTCTCTATTTTTATAAATAAATATTATAAATCCACTCACCAGAATTTGTATAAACCTATGAAAAAATTAAAATACAATTTCTATTAAATAAAAAATATAAAAAAATACTTTCCATTAATTTCTAAACAAACTAATTTCACGATATAACGGCCATCGAATTTACCAACTGTTCGATACTAAAACGCGAAACATGCTTACTTTGGAGTCCAAATAGCTTTTCCAATGTAATATTGCAAGTCCAGCATCTCAACTTTGATGGCCGTGTAGCTGTATTTATTGTTTTTTGGAAACTTAAAATAAAATAAATAAACTAAACAAGAGAAAGTTTCTGACAGATTCTGAAAAACCATTGAAGATTCTGAAAGATCACTGAATGTTTCTTCAGCTGAGCATGGTACGAACATCATTTAGAGGGAAAATTTGAGTGGATTACCGTGATAAAAAAATCACAATCTAAGCCCTTTATCAACAAGCAGGTTTAGGACCACCTAAATAGGGGAGAGGGCTCAATAGTCGTGCACCCAATTGTACATATAATATCCAATAGTCGTTTATATAATGTCCAATAGTTGTGATTTGACTACCCATAATTAAACAAAATGTATGCTTTTGATCTAAAAAGCAACCAATCATGTGATACCACATCAGCGCTCAACTACTCATGATGTAATGCACAGAATTGGTCTCACTATTTTTTGGGGCCTTTTTCGACACCTTGACAAAAACGCATGCTGATGTGGCATCATATTTGATGATGTGGCCCTGAAACCTTAGTTATAAGGAGAGAACTTGCCAAGTAAGCCGCTGTAAAAAATTGGAAGTGATTTGAAATTTCGACGTAGGATAATTAGAAGCGCAAAGTTAGGATGCACGACTATTGGGCCCTCTCCCCTAATGCTCTTCAGCACTTCAAGAAAGTAAAGAAGGGAGAGTGATGCATGCTTTCAATTTCAGTCACCTGCCACTGATTTATATTTTAGCTTAGAAGGGGTAAAGAGGGTCGATCAGTGTGAGTGTGTTTGTGTTGAATCATGGCACTGAAAAATTGTACTGACTGTGTTAAACACTTGAGATTGGAAAATTGTTCTCAGATAGGGGTTTCCTTTGGGGAGTCCGCTGGTCAAGGTATGACCAGTATAGTCTTGTTGGTGTCAGCAGTGATTTTATTTATTCTTCTCATTTTGAAGGATGGAGTGAGGAGTTTGAGGATTAGAGCACATTGGATTCCCGGTGATTTTCTTGTGCTCAGCGCTTTGACAATCCAATTGCTAAACTTGATTAGTACTCAGGGCGAGCCCATGAACTGGCAACAGAGAGACATTACTTTGAACGAGTTTTGGATGATCCATACCAGTCGAATAATGTTGTGTGTTGTAATAGCTTATTTGATTCCTGCAATGGCCAATCCCGGCGCTGAGGATTTCTGGGGTAAGATTCTGTCTTTGGCATTAACTGTCTTTCTCCATGTAATATCTGAGTTGTATTTTATAAATCCCAAGTCCGCGGGATCTATCATAAAGAGCCTATGGCCCAGACAGCGAGGTACTAACATTCGTCTCTACTATATTTTTGCCGCCCTAATATTCTCCTCCTTTTGTATGCTCCTCCTCCTCCTTGGCTGCGCTAATATTGCAGGCAGAGGCATTGAGCGAATCGTAGCCAAAAAGACTCCTCTGATTCTCAAGGAACAAGTAGAGGAGGATGATCGCCATCACCATCACCACGCTTATGAAGGGGTGCGGAGAGCAGAGGAGTATCATCTTTATCAGTTTCGTTGTCAAGAATGCTGGCGGAGAGTAGAAGATGCAGTGCTGAGAACATGGATTGTTGCTCGCGCCTACTCTCTTCAATATGTCATTGCAAGGTCGCCCTTGGCCGCCTCCGCTGCAATCATAGTCGCATTTCAAATAACAATTACGATTGTAGCAGGGGTTCGGAATAGTCCCGAACTGGTGTTATGCACTGCGCGTGATAGGTTAAGGTTTAGTATAACTATGATGCAATGTGTATTCATCTTGATAGGATGGTCAATGATTCTGTGGAGGTGGGTTAGAGCAGTGGCTTATTTCGGAAATTGGAGTAGCTGTTTTAGGATGGAGGATTTCTGGACAAGACATCTCAAAGAGTTGCAGCAGGCGGAGAAGAACAAGCTGCCGCAGTCACAATTGCTTCACGCCAAAATCGAAAATCTGGTTGTCAATCAGTCGACAAAGATCACGCTACCAGGATTATTGCTCTATCTAGTGATTGGGGTCCAGTGGTTCACGGTTTCTTTCAGCAAAGCTTGTTGGCTCGTGTCTCAGATACTTTTCCCCAAAATATTGACCGGTAAATATCAATCAAAGCTCAAAAAAGGCTATTCTCAATATTACAAAGAAATATTGGAGGGTGTGCAGATGTTAGGCGAGACTCCAGAAAGCCTGTGGCTAGCAAACTGCCCGTCCATTCCAAAAGCCGTGAACATCATTTCACGAGGCAAAGAACACGGTCAACGTATATGTGAACATCTGGTTGAGTTTCTGTCTACCAAGAGAACGGACCGCGGTCTAGGGTTGAGCTGTTTGGAGCCAAATAAGCCTCAGACAGGATTGAAGTATCTGTGCAAGAGAACCCTGGTCGAGGGGACTCAGCAACCTCCAGAAGGCATGAGTAGAAAACAATGGAAAATGACTGCAGTGTCCCTGTTGAGTATCATTGTTCAGCTCTCTCCAATTTGTGCTGAAACTGGGAAAGAACATCCTTCCACTTCTCTCATTTTCCCTCCGAAGGTCGCTAAAGATTGTTTGGATGCATATTCTCAAGCATGGGAAATCATAGATTTTGTTGACAAAGCGGATACAGAAGCTGACGACATCACCAGCGAAGCAGCCCACGAAATCACCAACGACGCAGCCGACATTTACTTTGGTAAGCTGCGAAAGAAAGAGTTGCTACCGGTAAGCAATTCCAGGGAGGGATCAACTCCTGACATTGTGACCGCAGCATTGGCCGCCCTCAAAACGGAAAGTAAACGCAAAACAGAGACGCCTGTAATCATAAAGCCAGCTGGGTCAAAAAGTAAGGAGAAAACACAAGGCTGTCCAGACAGATGGAATGGCAGTGACTCCATTGACTGGAGCGCAGCTGCATGGGGCAGTGCAGTGTACAAGTTATGTAACAGCATTGAGTGCAATGAAGAAACCGATGTGAATGATCTACTGAAGGAATTAGAGGGCTGCTTGGCAGATATAATAAACGAATGCCTAGAGAAAATTCAACATCTCCTCATCCTCAACTGCAGGAAATGGGCCGTTAAAAGTGATGAAAGAAAGATTGCCAAAGCACTTTATACAGCAGGAAAGGCAAGGAAAATCATGGAAATGCTGAGAGACAAGACAGTCATAGAAGAGGGGAGCGGCTCAGTAAAAGTTCCAGATCAGGGAAAGTTTTCTTTCAACTGCTGTTTCTCAGGCGTGCTTTGCGGGAAGTACGAAGTAAGTAAATAAATGTAGAAGCTTGTTTGTTGTTCCTGCCTATTAAGGGAGGGCAGTACTTAGGGGAACGTCTATCCAGTTTCTAGAATGCATCTCTGACCTATTTATTAATTAATTGAAAATTAAAAATCATTATATTATGATTTTTAATTAATTAATAAATATTGTCAAAGATGCATTTTTGGGACTGGATAGACAATAGTGTATTTAGGTCCTTAATTCACTGTGTGTTATTTAATGTGTGTTCCTATAGAAAGATGTATTATGCTGTTCACAGACAAACTTCAACGTTATGATGTATGTCATCTCAAGAATGAATGTTATAACTATTCTATCATTTTCATTTTTAAAACTGTTCTGAAAGATATTCATTATTAGAGGGTTTAAGTTGGTAATGGTAAGTCACATACTATGTTTTTTTCCCTTATGTTTTAGATCAGTTTGAACATAAAGTTTTGGCTCACAAATTAACTCAATGTTTTATATTATTAGTTATTCTTATAAATTGTAAGTGTTCAAAATAGAATGCATTATTGTAAAAGGTTTGATGATTATTGAAATCATGAAAATAAGCCACCAAACTATAAAATAGAATGATAGGTCATCTCTAACACATATCCATATCCAAGGTAGATTCCGATTGTCAAACCTTCAATACCTCTTAATTAAGACACTTTCTGAATTTGTTATTTGAATTTTTAAGTACTTGTTCATGTATTTGCATATGCAAAAACCCCTATACTATTTCTTTAATTATTGATTTGTCACCTTAAGTAGGCAATGATCACACATTTGTTGTAGCAATTAGGAGCTGAGAGTGACAATTTTAAATTTGCAAAAAGTGGTGAATCTACATGAGAGCAATGAATTTGTTTTTCTCTTCAAATGCACAAGTTACTTCAAAACATATGTTTCTCTTGGCTTCCCTTTTCAAATTTTCTTTAGATCAATATTTAATTAGGTGGCAACATAAAGACGTATCCCATCTTTTGAGCAAAGTGTGACACTTGAATAAACATATTTAACCAATTTTTCACTTTTTATGACCTATAACAAGTAAATTGTTAAGAATTTAAAAATTATGTAAATATTTGATATTAAGACATTATATATAAATTATTACTATAATGCTCTTAAAAAAAATTGTCTCATTTTTTAAATATTTGTTAATAAATTATTTCTTATACTTTATAATATGTTTAATCAGTAATTTTATTTATTTTGCATAACATAAGCTAGAAATAAGATAAACTCCTAATTTCTTGAACATAAAATAATTAACATTGATAATTAGGGCATCCATTTATTTGTATATTTTATTTATTATTATTTTTAATTTAAATTTATTATAATTTTAAATAAGGACATCATTATGGACAGTGGTAGTATTTTTTAGAAAAAATTTCTACTTTTTTGTATGTTTTCACATGTGTCAAACAAATACCTTTATGTTTGGAGGATAACCAATGTTGAGTAGAAACTAGTAAGTATATATATAATAATTAAGCAAAATAATATGAATTATAATTTTTAGAAAGTGTTTATGAGAATTTTGACATGTTTGCTAACTTAGATGAAATACCCAACTATATCACCTCTCTTAAAAGGAAATTAAGTTTAAGGATGGAAAACAAATACCCCAAGTTTTTTGATAGCCAAGTCTTAGACTCCAAAAATGCTCAATTGATCATTTTATTTTTCTAGTAATATATAAAGGGACTTATGCTATTATTATAATCTTAAAAAGAGAGTTAGATTGAAAGATATACACATACACAATGTTCCTAAACCTAACCTTCAATTATTTCTTAATTGTCTAGTTCTAGTTGTTGGGTTTCAAAATTGTAGATTACAAATCCTAAGAGGATGCCAAGCTCTATGATCAAACTTGCAACATTTTTGAACCAATGAATGGAGTTAACCTATATGGTTGATGTCTCCTTGCACTTCAGGCTCTGCTAAGCTTAGGCGGGTGGACCTTGATAGTTGAAGTAGATTAAGGGTTGTATGACTTAGTTGAATTTATGGATCTATCCATAGTGGCATAAAGTGTGGAATAGATGAAGGCTTGCTAACTACTTCTACTCCTAATGTGATAATTGGATATTTGGAATATGAAAGTGGATAAGTAAGGTATAATGTAATGTGAAGCGGACCAGTGCCTTTTTGGGTAAGCAGAGTCAATGAAGTGGCATAAAGTGTGGAATAAATGAAGGCTTGTTAACTACTTCTACTCCTAATGTGATAATTGGATATTTGGAATATGAAAGTGGATAAGTAAGGTATAATGTAATGTGAAGTGGACCTGTGCCTTTCTGGGTAAGTGGAGTCAATGAAGTTTTATGATAGGTGACTAGTATTGGTTACAATTCTAATTGTTTGGCACTAATGTTTGTTTATACCTTATATAAACATGCAAGAATGTGACTGACAGACTCTACTTATTGATCCAATCAATCCTATCAGGTTATTGTGACTTATTTAAAAGGATTTTAATCCTTCTTTGAAGGAACCAATTAAAAGGAATCACACAATAACAACAAATGTGTATTGACAAATTGAGTATATCCTCAATTTGAATAACAAGATAATATTGAGTTGGAGACTATATGACAATCTTATCAATTACAAGACTCTTCTTATTGATTCGAACATTACTTCCAATTTATTGTAATCAATTAAAAGGATTTTAATTTTTTAATAGAAACCAATTAACTTGATTACACAATAACAACAAATGTGCCTCATGAAAACAAATATCAATTTGGATACACAAGTTCAAGTAATAGAGAAATAATAGTGTGGAGATAGTCAGATAATTGTTCAAATCAACAAACAATAGACACCAATGTGAAGTCACACAGAATTAAAGATCTTCTATTGATTTCTGCCAAAATTCATGCAGGCATCATGGTCCTTTACAGTATAATTTACATGATATATATATTATGAAAAAAGTCTTTTTTTTTGTATATCTCTCCATTCTATCCTTTTCTCTCTTTTTTTGCTCTTTTTTCAATCATCACATGTTCATCTTATATAGCAATATCCTGAAGAGGGTATACCTCTTCATAAGTGTCTTTTGGGACTTTAACAACACATAAAATATTAACATTAAGCTTTAATGAGCCACAAATGAATTTGTGTAATATGATCTAGGTACTCCTGACTCAAGCACGTATCAACATCCTCTACAACATTCCTCACCACAATCTCCATAATAAATCTCCTTTCCAAACGTTCACATGCCTCTTCTAATGCTGGATCTTCATCCTTAGTTGCTTCCAAGGCTCCCTGCAGTATTAGTCGACATTATTTCATCCATTCATTCTAACTTTTTAGTTCTCCATTATCATTGAACAATGCAGGCACACCCTTTTTTGAAGCATCAATAAAATCCTTGGCATCTACTTGAAGTTCCTTATAATAGTCTTTATGCTTCCTCATCAGATCTTTAGCAGCTGTAATGGCCCCAGTATTAGAAATATTTTTTCTTTGTGTCTCTTGGAGATTTTCCTGAAGCCTGTCATTTATCCTTTTATGTTCTTGAATGGCAGTGTGACTCTTAGAGTGAGTTACCAATAACTTGCCCATCCAGACCATCAAATTAGTGTACCTCTTATGGAGTATTGTAGAGAGCATATCAAACCTGGCCTTGATCACTTGAGTGTGCATCTTCTGATTATTCATCTATAATTCCTCACACTTTTCCTTTGATTGAGAGCTTTCTCCTTGAGTCAACATTTTAGTGGATCCTTTGAATGTATCCTTGACTGCGTCTCTTAGAAAATTATTTTATTTAAGCATCCTTTCACTGTTCAACTTGTACATATCTCGTTCTTTAATCAACATTTGAATTTGTGCCTTGTTCAATTTGGCTACATTTATGCTAATATCAGTTGTGACCACATGATTAGTTTCACCCACTTTTAATCTCATCACATGAACAAATGCTTTCTCTGTATCAATAATTATAAACTTCTTATGTGGGGGTTATAGAGCCCAGATCATAAGAGGATTCTCATCAGGATTTTATCTTGACCCAATGTATACCTTTGTTACCCCTTCTGGATTGAGCTTGTGTTTGGCATCATTATTGTGCAAAAAGCTATCAAAAACTAAAGTAGAGTTTAAGTCCAAACCAGGAAAGACCATCACACCAGACTCTAACAATTTTCTTCCTTTCTCTGGAGTCATGTTCTTCATTTCATTCTCCACATCCACTTTCAATGTGTTCAACAATTGGATTTCATTGTTGGTTGTGATGTCTGCAACTAACTCCCTTATTGTTCTTCCCTTTTGTTTGTACAAGAAAGATTTAAATTCAGGAGATTTCATAAACTGGTCATCTGAGACAAAAGTTTTATAAGCCAATTTCCTTGCATCTGTGTCAGTTGATTCCCCAACTTCCTGTTCTCTATTTGGAGATAGATACTCTTCAATCCTTAGCTTGGGGATCTTATCAGTTGGCTTTGGGGTTCATTTTCTTTAGGAGATTCCTCACTGCTAGAGGATAACATTTTTGCTTCTTGTATCTCCTTCATCTTCTATTCAATTTCTCTATTGTAATTATCAATTGCCAATTCAACCTTTGTTTCTTCCATGTTTTTGATAATATCATCATGAGAATATGGTATATGAACATATCCACCTAATTTTTTTTTCTTCCTGGAAAAATCGATAAAACCTTCAGGATCAAATCCTTTTCCTTGGTGCAGCCTTCTTCATATTGAAATTTGACAATTTATCCAAAATGAGATCATATCCTTCATTTGACACCATAGCAAAATCCCAAAAACGCAATGTACTAGGCATGAATGACTGTTTTTGATATGCACTCAAGTTCATGACATTGGAATAATCTAGTTGCCTAACAATCTCTAGATATGCAATTATGTCTGACACAGTCTTGGGTAATAAGAAAGGTGTGTCTTCAAAACCATAAACCCTGATCAAAGTGGAATCAACATAGCAATACCAATCACCCCAATTATGACTTACAACCCATGGTCCATTGAAATCCTTAAGCCTTAAGAATCTTTCGATCTCATTAGACACTGAATAATCACAAGGGTGATCATAAAACCTGTACAATGTCTTGAAAAAATATTCTTCAAAATAAAACATAATCAAAATTGTTAAATCTACTGTCCCAAATGGAGGTCCATAATTGTATCGATAATGGCTGACCCCCTTTATCCACTTGTATGATTCTTAATTCCTCTAGCCATATTCCTAACTCCTGACCATAATACAATATCATGTGCATGAGAAGGGAATAATGTTTAAAGTGCACTATGGGAGAATCATCTTGATGGCCATTAGCCCTAAGTCAATCCCTCTGGAAATGTGTGAAGCATAATCAAAAGGTCTTACATTCTGACATTGTATGTCTATAGCAATCACCATTGACCCTATAGACCTAAATTCAGAGACCTTCGTTCCCGTTATTTGACCGACTCAGAAATAAGTATATTTTAAATAGGGCTCGAATAA
>VDFB02392792.1:0-125580 GCA_007258455.2 Sequoia sempervirens | reverse complement strand
ATGAAGATGGGAAGTAGATAGAGAAGGATTAGAGATTATACCTATATGTAAATTGATACAATAATACTTGACCCAATATGATTATGTGTAATGTACGAAACCCGAATTTCACCACAAAATCTAAATAATCAACAATGTTAATCATATTAACAAGAAATAATGACAAGTACATCAATACAGGAGAAATAACTCCATACAAGCCATGATGTTATGTGACATATCCTTCATACATGAACATAAGTACTTGAAATAATATGATACAATAGTTGGCTTAGGCAGTCCATTGCTAACAAGTTAGAATAATACAATAAGAGTACAAGTAATGTACACATACACTAGAATCATCAATAGTCCAATCCACTAATTATCTACAATTAAATAAATGTACAATCTAAAAGTACATATACAAATAATAATTCAATAACAATGTGGAGATATAAATAATATAGTATCGACCACCATCGACCCTTATAGTCATCTGCATCTTAGAAAAGGGGAAAATGATAGCCTCTAAGGGTCGATGGTGGTCGATACTATATTATTTATATCTCCACATTGTTATTGAATTATTATTTGTATATGTACTTTTAGATTGTACATTTATTTAATTGTGGATAATTAGTGGATTGGACTATTGATGATTCTAGTGTATGTGTACATTACTTGTACTCTTATTGTATTATTCTAACTTGTTAGCAATGGACTGCCTAAGCCAACTATTGTATCATATTATTTCAAGTACTTATGTTCATGTATGAAGGATATGTCACATAACATCATGGCTTGTATGGAGTTATTTCTCCTGTATTGATGTACTTGTCATTATTTCTTGTTAATATGATTAACATTGTTGATTATTTAGATTTTGTGGTGAAATTTGGGTTTCGTACATTACACATAATCATATTTGGTCAAGTATTATTGTATCAATTTACATATAGGTATAATCTCTAATCCTTCTCTATCTACTTCCCATCTTCATGGATATTTGAATTTTAACTTTTTATTTGTGCTTCTTTTAGTTGTATGATATAAGCTACCCATTGCATAACTTATATTTTGTAGGCTCAATGAAGCACTCATACCAAGAGCATCTAAATATTATTTTCCCTATTGATCAAGAATGTTCATATACTTTGAATTGTACATGCATTATAGATTCACACACACATCAAAGTGTGGAGAAAATGTAATAGTGAAATTTACACACCTATTCCATTTGGACCATTTAGTTCTATAGCCACCTTGGTGAAATATCAATAACATACTAATAAGTGGTACACTCTTGTACTAAGTTTAGCTTCATGCTCTAATTCCCCATCTCTATTTTCTCTCACTTACACTTATTCTTGTGTATTCACTATTCACCCCTCATTTAGTATACCCCATTTACACTTACCTCAATATATTTGCTTCTCACCTTAAAATTATCACTTTCACTATCCAAGTTTATTTTTACACCACTTGAAATTGATCTCATCGTGCACAAGAATGAACATCAAATTTAAATATTTAAATTTGAGTTCTATTGTTCCTTTTTCTCCTTACAAGCCATTATGAGATGAATTGAAACATATTTGTGTGATATGTTGCCATGTCTTAGTATTTAGAGACCTTAAACGTGTCATTGTTTCATATGTGAAATACATGCTAGGAATAAACAATATCAAGGATCTAGATTGATAGAGTACACTTCAATTTTCTAAAAGGACAAATAATTAAAATCTATCTAATCTGCATATAGGCCACTTATATTCTTATGTATACCATTTTGAATCTTCTCTTAGAGTTGTAAAACTAGTCGATCTAGAGGTTTAACATAAGAGAACTTGACCCTAGTGATTTGAAAAATTCCTTGAAGGTGTTTATAAAGATAATAGTCCTTATAAGCCAATAAGATATCACATATTAGAGCTAATAATCTGTAGATGTCTATTTTTGCTAGTTTAGATTTATGTGTTAAAGTTCAAATCCACCGTGATTGGGATTAAACCCACATCAGTTAGAAGTAAACCTCAAGGTTTTCTATACTTGTTTAGACTTAAAGAGATTTATTTGATAGAAGGGATAAATTTAAGAATAAAGAACTTGATTTTGTGCATCATCATTATCATTATTCCACTATCAATATTAGAGTATCTATTTCCTCTCATTTAATGATCACATTTATCACTCTTTATTTATCTAACTAGTTTTAAATTTAATCTACATTAATTATACAATTATTAATTTATATTTAATTAATGAATTATTTGATATAGGGGAACTTGACCCTAGTGATTTAACAAGTTTACTTAAGGTGTTTATAAAGATAACAATCCTCATAAGCTAATAATATATCATAGATGCTTGTTCAGGGGCTTGGTTGGGTTGAACCAACGCAGTCTGTGAGTGAAGATGTCAAATGGGAGAAACCAGAGTTAGGGTGGTGGAAGGTGAACTTTGATGGTGCATTAAAAGGAAATCTGGGCCCATCAGGGGCGGGGGTGTTTAGTGCGAGACTGGAAAGGAAATGTCCTATCTTTTGAAGCAATGAGGTTGAGAAATGGGACGAATAATGTTGCGGAAGCAGGAGCAACCTTAATGGAAATCAAGTTAGCAAGGAGGTTAGGTGTCACAAAGGTTCATTTAGAGGGAGATTCACTTATGATAATACAAGCTATAATTAAAGGGAAAGTTGAAGCATGGAATTTGCAGGGGATGGTAGAAAGGATAATAGAAGAGTTAGCACAGTTTGAAGCATTTAAGGTGTCTCATATATGACGTTTGGGGAATGGGGAGGCAGACATTCTTTCGAAATGCGTGCTCTCTCTGATGGAAATAAACATTTTTTTGCTGTGAAGACTTGAGAGTAATTAATATGGAGGATCTGGTGGAGGGATTTGAAGAGTACGATGATAACATGTTGTAATTACATAAGGAGTGGTAGATTTCCTAGATAGTGGAACTGCTTTGAGGTTGATGGATTGCCAGCACCAAAGGTACGTTCGGTATTTAAGAATTAGGCTGGCAGTGTGGGGTGACTTAATTACCTCACAAGAGTCGATGCATATGGGGAAGTGGTTGCAAGTTTGCTGGTCATTTTTAGCAGTTCTCAACAGAGAAATAGTTGGAGTGGTGTTACGGAGATGGAGGCAAGCTTCTCACTATCATCGCGAAAGAAGTTGGACCCCTTCAAGGGGAAAGCATCAATGAAGCGATTGCGCGGTCTATTCTTGTTTAAGGACATTCAGGCAGCGCAAGCAGTGGAGATTATGCTTGGGGATGGGTTTGAGAAGTTGATGCACAGATATAGAACAAATTCTAATATCTATTCATTGGTGATGGTGTGGGGTTTGGATGTTGGGGAGCCGGTGAAGGAAGTGAAGAGTGTAAAGAAAATGTTGGTGCCAAAATATTTCCTGGGAGATATGGAAAGTATCCTGTAATGAGCAATTCTAGGTGTGGGGTTAGTCAAGGAGGACGGTCAGGATAGTGGAGGCCCAAAAATGGTGGATTTAAACCATCTTTTTATAAGATGGCCAGAAGGGCGTACAAAAGATTGTTGGCGGGAGGATGCAGAGCGAGGTTGGAAGCCTCTGAAGATTTGTGCAGAGCTAGCAGAGATGGAGATATCTTTGGCAAGCCTGATGGAGATCGCAAGAGAGGAACTACGTGAAAGGAGAGGCTTGTGTCCGCAGAAGAAAGCCAAGCCACTAAAAGAGATCGTGCCACTGGAGCTGGGAGAAGGCTCATAGAAAATGTGTAATTTATTTATGAGTTTTGGTGTTTTTTGTTAATTATGGGTTGGTGGGTTAGCTACCTTTTTTTATTGGTGATGCTTTGTTTTATATCGGCCTAGAATGTGCATGGGGAGTAGGTGTTGGTAGTTAGGGAAAATCTATAATCAAGATGGTATAGTCGGGGAATGGTGATTCTATAAATTTGTTGGTTTAGTTGTCTTGGTGATGGGTTTTTTTTGTTTTCTGAAATAAACAATCAATGTATATTCTACTTTTTATATTTTCAATAAAATAAAAACATATTACCAACCAAAAAAAAATATATATATCATAGATTTGAGTTAACATTTGTAAATGTGTATTTTCACGAGTTTAAAACCATGTGTTAGAGTTTGAATCCATGATTTACATTAAACCTACGTCACTTAAAAGTAAATGGTAATATTCTTACACTTATTCATATCCCAAAAATTTAAATTGGTTATATACATTATCATTATCATTTATCCACTTAATGTTTAAAATTAAACATCCAGTTTCTTTTATTAGTACTTGCCTTAGGCATATTAGTACTTGCCTTAGGCATAGTACTATTGTAATGAGTTTGGCTTTTTTTAGTTAACTAGTAATTATTAATAATTTAGTTTTCAACCAATCAAAAACAATATTTAAACAAAAATTAAAATAAAATTCAATTTTGTAAAGTCAACTTGTAAAATATTTAACTTTATAAATTATAAAAATTATTTTTTGTGCATATAATTGGTTAAAAAAGTTTTGTGTGTTATTGGCGGATAAAGAAAATTAAAAATTTTTTAAGGAATGATTTTTCATTTTTTGCTTTATAAAATCATTTCATTAAATCTTTCTAAAATAAATAAATGTTATTTATTTTGACTTTTTTTAAGAATGATTTTTTTTATGTAATGTAATTGTTATTTTTTTATTAAAGAAAATCTTACAAAAATCAATTAACTATTTTATAGAGATTTGGATTCATACTATTAAAATAAAAAAAATTAAAAAAATTGTATTATTCTTTCCATTAAACTAATATCTTTATCTCTACTTTTAATATTTTATGGTATAATTTGATTATATATGTGCTCCTTCTTTTCATTAATAATATTTTTTCATCATGTATATTTTTATATTAATTTATATATATATAGTTTCTTCAAAAAAAATATAACCTATAATATATAGGTATAAGATAATGTGTGTATATATATATATATAATTTATATATACCATTTATATTTATATCTTATATTATTTTAGGTAATAATTTGTAGGTAAATAAGTTAAGCTATAGTATGCAGGTAATATATTAATTTATATTATATATTTATATACAATATAATATAGGTTATTTATTTTGTAGGTTCTTCTTTCATATTTATTTATATATATTAATAAACTATCTTAATTGACTATTATGTTAATTATAATATTAATATTATTATTTTTTTATCGGTAAAATATATGCTTTATTTTATATTATAATGTGAAATTACAAAAATTTGAAAAGTCTATTCTTGAGTGGTTGAAAACCAATCCAACCATATTTCAACAATAAGCACAACAAAAACAACCCTAGTCTAGAGATTTATAGTCGTCAACCAAGTACATAAACACACTATCCAAAACAAAATTTACAAGCTACACTACCTAAAACACCCATAAAGAAAAATTTACAAATTTGAAAGTATTTTCATGTCCGTAGACAACCAGTAGTCGAACCAGCAAAAGAAGCAAAGAGAACAAAACAAAGGGCATTGAACTACCCCACTTTATACCTTGGACCACGCCCACGATCAAAACCGCGACCACGAGTCCTACCACTGCCTCGTGCAACACCACGACCCCTCCCACGTAGCCCACCACAGCCAATTACCCTCCTCTACTCCTCCATTTCCATCCACCCACCAACCAGCTTGAAGCGAAAGAGGTTTGGATTCATTTGTTCTCTAGGAATCTCAACAACAATCACTAATTCCCAATCATGCACATAATCCAGAATAAAAGCCTAGTATTTTTTGGCCTCCGCCTTCCTTTCCGGGATGTTTCCAAGAGCTCTATGCAAAAGAAAGGGGTGCCATTGATGAGGCACACCCGAGAAGCCAATCCAGTCACCATGAGTGGCGACGAAACCATGCCCTGGCACAACACAAGCCATGATCTCCTCCAAACAAACCTGCCACTTTGGCTTGATACATATTTCCATCATGATTCAGACCTCCTCCCGTGAGCTGAAATGGAAGCCCCATGCACAAAATAGAGAAGAGATATTTGTATTTGTGCAATGAAAAAATTTGGAGACCAAAAAATCAATTCCCAAGAAAGCCCAGACCAAACTGAGGAACAAAGGGTCACTTGTAGCGAGCACATTCTTCAATCCTTCATCCGAGATAGGTTTTTAGAAAGCTATTTGTTGCTTCGAGGCACCGAGAGAGAAATTTTCTTCCATTTTCTTACAAACACCAACCTTTGGCATGCACCAGGGAAAGTCTACAAAAACAAAGAGATAAGCACATCGAAAATGGGACAGAGTAAATATGTCTCGATCGCTCCCAGCATTCAAAGCCCCTGTACCAAAACAAAATGTAATAATACCACACCATGTCAATCGACCGCTTCATTAATGAGGCTGAGATTGGCTACCACCTTTTATCCCTCCTGCCAAACTTCTGCTATATTTGAACCAAACTGCTTGGCCACTTTCACCACCATTTTGGATAGTTGATCTACTAAAGTGTTGCATTCACGATAGATGTGAGAAATTTTAAAATTTAGGAAGTTGTTGAGCTTGGTTTAGATTATATGAACTATTTTTTCAAGTTTCCAAACTTGCACTTTTCCATTGGCAATCACCTGCAAGTCCCCTTCTAGATGTAGTCTTTCTACATGTAGCTTATTTGCCAAATCCACTGCTAGGAGTGCAGTTTGCACCTCTGCCTCATTATTTGTGCCTTCTGCCAACTTCTTAGTCTCAATTGCTAAAATGTTACCGGTATCATCTCAGGCAACACACCCAGCCCCCAAAGGTCTCGAATTACCTTTTGATGCCCCATCAAAATTGATTTTTATACACCCCCTTTCAGGTTTACACCACTGAATTGAAGCCCTTGCACTAGCAGAGGGATGAACCCCTGAAGACCCATTAACAAGTGATTAATATTATTATATTATTACTATTAATATAATTAATATAATAGTAAATCACTATATTAATAATTATAACAATATTTTAAAATATTATAATATTATAATATTACCTATTTACTTAGTTTATATAATATAATTTATAAATTATTAATATTAAATTAGAATATAATATATTTATTATATTAATAGTATATTTAACTTCAACTATAATATGAAGATCTCACTATCAAATTCAAAATCAACTAGAATCAATCTAAGAATTATTTTTAATAATAAATCATTTGATTATTTAATGTTTAGCAAATATGTATTCTAAAGAACAAATTCAACTTCAACTTTATTAGTCATAGTTATGTCTAGTACAAATAATTCATAAATTACTTCCTTCTTTCAATGAATGGGTTCATCATATAAATATTCAAATGTATTCAACTTTAATTTTTTTTTAAAATAACACCAAACAATAAACATTTATTCCAATTTATTTTATTTTCAAATATTTAACATCAAACAAGATATTTACATTACATAACCAAAACATATAAAAAAACTAATGCTATTAATCAAACAAAACACAAAATATAAAAGTCAAAACTAAAATACAACAATTAAAAAAAATTACATTTAATTTTATTCGCATTAATTAAACTTACATTTATTTTTATTCCAACTCTACAAATCTCTAATTAGAATACTACAAAGGCGAGTAAAAACAATCACATCAACTTTCTAATTATTTATTAACTTGATTAATCACATTAACTTTCTAATTATTTATTAAAAACAATTATTCATGTATCTTACTTATTTTTCTTTAATAAAAAATAAAATAAAATAATGAGTGGAGCCTTTGGAAATACAACATATATTAAACTAGCATATATATATTTAATAATATATATAAATTACGCCGAGAGATATCCTTCTCGAGGTGCCTATTTAATTTTTATGTGAAAATTTGAATATTATATTTAAAATAGGCACCTCGAGAAGGATAACTCTGGCGTATTTTATATATATTATTAAATATATATATGCTAGTAGCAGTTGCGAAGCAATATGTAATATCTTAAATAAATTATTTATATATTTATATATTTTAGATTATATTGTTATAATAATTAATATATTATAATATGATAGTATAATATTTGTAATTCAATTTTAAAAAATAATATATATAATTTAATATTTAAATGTTAAGCTAAAATATATAAATATATTTTTAGTATTTATAATATTATAATAAAAAAATATTATATCATCAATATTTAGTGAGGATTATTAAAAAAATATTTAGTTAGGATTAGGGTTAGGGTTAAGGTTAAGAGATATAGTTAAGGTTAGGGTTAGGTCTAGAGATATAGTTAGGGTTAGTGAACTAGAGATAGAATTATGATTAGGTTTGGGTTAGCATTAGTATTAAGATTAGGGTTAAGGTTAGGGTTAGGATTATGATTACAATTAGAGATAGAATTAGGATTATGTTAGGGTTAAGTTTAGGGTTAGGATTAGAGATAGAATTAGGATTAGGATTACTCTTGGGTTAGAATTAGTATAGGATTAGGGTTAAGCTTAGGGTTAGGGTTATGATTACAATTAGGGTTAGGGTTAGGATTAGAGATAATATTAAGATAAAAAATAGGGTTACAATTATGGTTATTGTTAGGGGTAGGGTTACAGTTACGGTTAGTGTAAGGGTTAGGATATGGGGTAGGGTTAGGGTTAGGGTTACAATTAGGATTAAGGTTAACATTATGAATATGGTTAGGGTTATGGTTAGGGATAAGAAATGGGTTAGGGTTATTTATGTAGTCCTAACCCTAACCGCAAACTTGATCATACAACCCTAACCCTAACTCTAAGTTAATAGTAACCCTAATTTAACTCTAAGATGTTAAACCTAATTAAACCCTAACCCTAATAAAAACTCTTTCTAAACCCTGACCATAACCGTAAGTAAACCCTAACCATAACTCTAACCCTATATGAACATTAATCGTAATTAAAATATATCCCTAAACGTAATTAAAGTCTTACCCTAATTTAATCCTAACCATAAACCTAACACTAAGTGAACACTAACCATGATTAAGATCTAAACTTGACCCTAATTTTAATAATAACCCTAACCCATTTCCTATCCCTAACCATAACCCTAACCCTATTCATAATGTTAACCTTAATCCTAATTGTAGCCCTAACCCTAACCCTAACCCTACTCCATATCCTAACCCTTACACTAACCCTAACCCTAACCCTACCCCTAACCCTACCCCTAACCATAACCATAATTGTAACCCTATTTTTTATCCTAATATTATCTATAATCCTAACCCTAACCCTAATTGTAATCATAACCATAACCCTAACCTTAACCCTAATCCTATACTAATTCTAACTCAAACCTAATCCTAATTCTATCCCTAATTTAATCCTAACCATAAACCTAACCCTAAGTGAACACTAACCATGATTAAGATCTAAACTTGACCCTAATTTACCTTAAACCTAACACTCACCCTGACCTTGACCCTATTTTAATATTATTAAAAATCCTAACCCTAATTGAACCATAACCCTAATCCTATTAGGGTTCAAGGTTAGGGTTAGGGTTAAGATTCTATTAGAACACCAACCCCAAGCTTTATCTTAAAACCCTAGCCATAACTCTAACCCTAATTGAATCATAACCCTAATTCAATTTTAATTGTAATTGAACCCTAACCCTTATTAAACCATAACCCAACCTAATATTAACCCTAAACCTAATCCTAATTGAACCCTAAACTTAATTGAACTCTAACCCTAACTCTAAACCATTATTGAAGCCTAACCCTAATCGAACCCCAACCCTAATCCTAATACTAATCCTTATCCTAATTGAACCCTATCTGTAATTAAATTGTAACATTAAGTGAACCCTAAACCTAATATTGACCAATCCTATTTGAATCCTAACCCATACCCCAAGCTTTATTGTATAACCCTAACACTAACCTTGATTGAACCCTAACTATCATCCTAAGTGAACACCGACCCTAATCAAACCCTAAACCTTATGATTTAACCTTAACTCAAATTGAACCTTATCACTAACTTTGAATGAACTCTAAGCCTAATTAAAATGTAACCCTAACCCTAATTGAACCCTAATTGTAGATTCATAACTCTAATCATAACCCTAAGTGAACACTAATCCTAATCAAACCCTAACCTTAACCTTAATCCTAACCCCAATTGAACCTTAACCCTAGTCCTAACCCTTATTAAACCCTAACCTTGATTGAACACTAACCCTAATTAAATTCTAACCCTAACCATAATTGAACCCTAACACTAACCCTTACCCCAATTCAACCCTAACCTTAACCATAGTCCTAGTTGAATCCTACCCCTACTTGAACCATAATCCCAACCTTCACCCTAATTAAACCCTAACTCTAACTCTATATCCTTAACCCTAACAATAAACCTAATTAAACCCTATACCTAACCTTAATTAAAACTTTATTGTAATCCTAATTGAACACTAACTCTAATCCAACCATAACCCTAAACCTAATCCTAATTGAACTCTAACCAATTGAACCTTAATCCTAGTCCTAACCCTTATTAAACCCTAACTCAAATCAAACCCTAACCCTAACCTTGATTGAACACTAACCCTAATTGAATTCTAACCGTAACCATAATTGAACCCTAATCAAAACCTTAACACTAACCCTTACCCCAATTCAACCCTAACCTTAACCATAATCCTAATTGAATCCTACCCCTAATTGAACCATAATCCCAACCTTCACCATAATTAAACCCTAACTCTAACTGTATATCCTTAACCGTAACAATAAGCCTAATTAAACCCTATACCTAACCCTAATTAAAACCTTATTGTAATCCTAGTTGTTGCAACCTGCTATTCTCCTTTCCCAGCTTTCTAAACTTTATTGCTTGGTTTCTTTCATCGACATAACTTCCGTGTGCTAGATTTTAGTAGCACTAGGGAGTTTGGGTGCTTTGGGCTGCCAGAGAAGACACCTTTTTTGGGTCAAGGTTACAAGTTGGTTGTTGTGGTTTTGTGAGGGATTCGAGATTTTGGCCTCTGCTTATGAATAAATGCGTTATTTTTAGTAACAAAGGAGGTGTTTCAGGCTCTTATGGGGTTTTTTTCCCATGGAGTTGTGTTTTTAATTCAAACTTTTGTATAAGGACAAGATCTTTGGATATCTATTTTTTGGTGCCAAATTTGGAGGCTGTTGATTGGTTGTTCAAGCTTAGTTTGTGGCTTTCTTTGGATGCTATGCTTCTAGGTCTCTTGTTTTGCCTACCGTGTGTGGTTTTGAACCCCCAATGGACTTTGAAGCTTTTGTTGCAAAGGGGGTTATTATCACTTTGGATAATGTTAGCTCTTTGTGTTCTTATCTTAAGCTGGTTATGGGAGTGTTTGCTGCCTGGATTTTAGAGTTTTTGTTGATGATTGGGCTACACCCAAAGCCTATTTTGAAGGCCCAACTCTTTGTGCTCCTTTTGCTATTGGTTGGGATGCATTCCAAGTTCTTCTTAAAGTCCCTGAAGCCCATGCTACCAAAGGATGGTGAATAATTTGTACATTAAAACATTTAATCCCTCATTAATGTTCAAAGCCTTATCAAACTTTAAACCCTCATTAAGCATTAGCAGAATGTAAACATGTGAAACAATAATACAAACTATACACAAGAGAATACCATATTTATGTGGAAAACCCTAAGTAGGGAAAAACCACGATGAGGATTAGCTCACATATATATATGAATAACAACACTGAATATAATTAGGATCATTGCCAAGGGCTCACTACCTAGAAAAGAAGAAATGCTCACTCCTTGGTGGCTCACCACCCAGAAGAAAGAAGAATAAAATAAAATGTTATAGAGGGATTCAATATCTCAGAGCAACATGAAGAATCCACCACTACAACTCTATGCCATATGCAACCTTTGGCTCACTATCTCCAGCAACTTCAAGCAAATTGAAAATGTAGACACCTTCTACTCTTAGCATCTAGAGTTATAGGTATTTAAGCTCACACTCAAATCACCACAATTGATCACATTTGCATCATTCACACACCTTACACACATCTCCAACAATTCACCATTCATTTATACCATCCACGACCTAAACAACCTTAATTAGGTCAACCTTAATGAAATGTATGTACCTCAAATGTGCAACACCAAATAGGTCAGCACCAAACATCTCTGCAATGGAAAGAAATGAAGGCAGGCCACACCAAGGGTTAACTAGGACCCAAATCTACACCGACACACATCACCATGCTTCCAAAACACAACAAACAACCTCTGTAATTAGCGCTAGCATGCTAGGTCGACCAAACATGTACTAAAACTAACAAGCGACCACATACATGCCTCTCCAAGTCTAGAAACACCACATGAACCACATAGCAACACTCCACACACATTCCAAAATATTCCACATCATCAAAATATTTTGTAACACTACCACAACCACCTGAACCAAAGAATACTTTCATCCTATGCAACTAAACATACTACCACAGAACACAACTCGTGAATCCAAGCTTGTGAAGCAACTCAATACTCAACACTCCAAGGGAAAGTAGATGTAGAAATTATAAGCACGTTCCCAAATATGCAAGATAAGAAACCTCAATGCAGAGAAATGTGGAGCAATCTCATTTCTCCTAGACAATCTTCTATATAAGCAAACACACTATCAAACACATCTTCCATTGTTGCACTATCCAAAACCTAAAATTTTGGATATAGTTCACCTTTGAACACCTTTGATCATCATATCCAAACTACACAAGCATATATTCAACCATGAAGAAATGAGGAGCACAACACTGAACACACCTCTATCACACTACACACTCTTTTATTCAAATTTTCTCAAAAGCACATGGAAATTGAGTGAACCAACTGCATCAAAAACACCACAACATATCTACATCATATCTACAACATTTGTAACACCAAAAATCTCCCCATCTACAATACCAACAATATCCAACAATCTTCATACTGTTGACATCAATGATAACACTTGCAACACACTTTCAACAATCACCCCCATTGTCATTAATAGAAACACTAGCACTAAAAAACCATCAACAACAAAAACAATTCTGCTACAAACTCTGCATAGAATAGCACTCCCCCTTACTGGGGTACACTTCACTCTCTCCCTTCACCTATGTTCTTTAGACACCATTCTCTCCCCCTTTTTTGAGGAGTTCTTAAAATATTACTCTCCCTTATATTTTTCAGACATCACTCTCCCCCTTTGACATCAATGGAAAAGGGAAACATCTTTCCCTTTGATAAAGCTTGCATACCTCTCTTTAGGCAACACTAGCAAGCAACTGCTCTCTCTCCACTACTCTTCTCCATATAATTTTCACTACTGCTCTCACTACACTGCTTACTCTCCCTTAGGGACACAAGATATGCTCCCCTTGACTACACCAACCAAATAAGAACACTACTACCTACTCCCCCTGAGAGGGATCCTTCATCATTAGTCTAGGACCAAGAATGTATCTTAAAATGCTTCTTGGATAGATGCACCACTTATGCATCTAGTTGAAAGGAGTGGCAATAACCCCTAACTTTCATCGAAGATACTCAAATGAATCTTTAGGAAAAACCTTTGTGAAAATATCTATAACTTGATCCTTTGTAGGTACATACTCTAACTTCACCTCATTCTTTGCAACTTTTTCTCTTAGAAAGTGATACTAGATAGATATATGTTTTATTCTTGAATGCATTACTGGGTCCTTTGAAATATTGATAGCACTTGTATTATCACACAAGATAGAAATAGGTTCATCATATGATACTCTGATATCCTTCAATGTATGCTTCATCCATAATTCCTATGTGCAGTATGATGCCGCTGCAATATATTTTACCTTTGCAATAGATAATGACATTGAATCTTGCTTCTTACTCAACCAAGGAACCAATCTACTTCCAAGAAAGAAAGCACCTCTACTTGTACTTCTTTTGTCATCTACACAATCTCCCCAATTTGCATCTATAGATGCACTCAAGGAGAAATTAGTATCCCTAGGATACCATAAACCAAAGTCCAGAGTGCCCTTCAAGTATCTAAATATCCTCTTCACTGTTGCTACATGTGATTCTCTGGGATCTTCTTAAAATATTTCCACAAGACATACTGCATGCATGATATCTAATCTAGTAGCAGTTAGGTATAATATTCCATGAATGATTGATCTATACTTGTTCTGATCAACCTTAGGAGATTCATCATTTTTGCTCAACTTACAATCAACAACCATAGGAGTACACATCGATTTAGAATCTTCCATTCCAAAAGTTTCTTCAACATTTCTTTGACATACTTTAATTGTGAAATGAAAATACCTTTTCTTGATTGACTGATTTGTATTCCAAGGAAAAAATTCATCTCCCCACACATTGACATCTCAAACTCTTTTTGCATCTCATCTACAAACTCTTGCACATGCCCTCATTTCCTCCAAAGATTATGTCATCAACATATACTACCATAGTAAAGATTTGTTCTCCCTAAACCTTGAAGTAAAGGTTGTTGTTTGCAATACCTTTTCTGAATCCTTGCTGCAACAAGTACTTATCCAACCTTGCATACCAAGCTCTAGGAACCTATTTGAGTCCATATAATGCCTTCTTCACTTTGCAAACCATATCATCATCATCTGATAATTGAAAAATTCTGATTGCTCAATATACACCTCTTCTTCTAACTCACCATTCAAGAATACAGACTTCACATCTATCTAATATACCTTGAAGTATTTATATGTTGGAAAAGCCAAAAAAATTCTAATGGTTTCCATCCTTGCCACCATAGCAAAATTATCTTCAAAATCTATTCCTTCCACTTGTGACTAGCCCTTACACACAAGTCTAGCCTTATTTTTGACAACTTTTCCATCCTCATTCAACTTGTTCCCAAAAACCCATTTAGTTCCCATCATATTCTTATTTGTTGGTCTTGGGACCAATTCCCAAGTTTGATTCTTCTCAATCTATTCTAACTCTTCTTTCATAGCCTTAATCCAATTCTCATCTTTGCATGCCTCAATTATAGTTTTAGGTTCCACCTCTGAAAGTAAACAAAAGTTTACATGTTCCTCTATCATAGAAATTTTTCTTCTTGTCAACACACCTTTTCTCTTATCTCCAATGATTTGATCTTCAAAATGATTCTTCTGCACATACTTAGGAGTCTTAGGGATTTTTTTTTGGAGCTTATTCCTCTTCAACTATCATCTCTTTTTATTTCACTCCATCTTTTTCTTCTTCACTGCAAGGGGTTTCATTAGATTCATATTCTTCTATCAATACAAAACTCTGATGTGGTTCTTCATCCACTTTGAAACTTGCACTTTCAACATTCTTCTTCAACCTTTTATTATAGCACCAATATGCTTTGCTTCTTGTGGAGTATCCAAGGAAGATTCCTTCATTAGATCTTGCATCAAACTTTCCTAAGTTTTCATCTCTTCTAATATAGCATTTACTTCTAAACACTCTAAAATATTTCATAGTAGGAGGTTTTCCATACCATAGCTCATAGGGAGTCTTTGAACTATTCATTCTTGCTTGAACTCTATTAAGTATATACATTGTAGTATGAATAGCTTCAATAGACATCTGTTAGATTTGATTCTTTCATCATAGTTCTTGTTGCTTCTTGAACTGTTCAATTCTTCCTCTCCACAACTCCATTCTATTGAGGAGTCCTAAGAGCTGATAATTGTCTCTTTATCTCATAATGTTCACAAAATTTGTTAAGCTCATTGGATGTAAACTCACCACCTCTATCAAACCTTAAGCACTTGATTTTCAAATTCATTTCATTCTCAACCATAGATTGAAATGCTTTAAACTTATCTAGACCTTCTGATTTTTCTTTGAGAAAAGTCACCCAAGTCATTCTAGAATAATCATTAGTCAACAACATAAAATACCTATCACCATGAGAGCTTCTTATTCTAGTAGGTCCACATAGGTCTGTATGCACCAACTCCAAAGGACCTATAGTAGAATATTCTTTAGTCTTGAACCTCTTCTTTGTTTGCTTTCCAAACTGACATTCTTTGTAGATTGCATTGATAGGCTTTCTAATCTTTGGAAAATCTCACACAACATCAATAGAACTGATCTTCACTAGGCTATCAAAATTGATATGACACATTCATCTATATGTCATAGCCAACTTTCATTGATTTGAGACATAAAGCACTTAGCACCACTACCTTTGAGTTGATAAACATTACCTTTTTTCCTTGTTCCTGCAACAACCAAAGTTCCAAATCTTCCTTTTCTGATTTCACAACCATCATATTGAAACACCAGATTGTATCCTCTACTATGTACATCTATCCTACACTGAGAAGATTATATTAGAAACCCTTGATATAAATAACATCATCTGTTTTATGCTTTCCATCAAAAATAATTAAACATTTTTCATAGATCTTAGCAGATGTATATCACCAAACTTAACAAGACCACCATCATACTTCTGAAGTTTAACAAACTTACTTTTATCACCTACCATATGATTTGAGCATCCTCTATCAATTATCTAGTAATTCCTCTCCTCTCTTGCATGAAAAGCAATCATCATAGTTCCTTCAATGTTATGACCTATTTCTAGAGAACTTCCCTTCATACACCTTTCATAATTAGTAGACTTAGTTCCAACATTTAGAGCCATGAACAAGCATTCATCACTATCATCATCAGGATAGTCTAATTACTCATCATTAGATACACCATTGTCTTTTTCAACATAATAACTATTCTTGATAGATTTAACTTTATGATCCTTATGTTTGTCATTTACAACTTTGATTGGACATTGAGAAGAATAATGACCTATCTTTCCATAATTGAAAAACTTAAAGGGTAACTTACCTCTGTATTTGCTAGTGCCCTTTTTTAGTCTCCTTACAAAATTTGCTTCCACCTCATCAAGATCATCTAGATATGATTCATCAACCTTCTCTGCCTTGATGACTTTAAAAGTAGTTTATTTCTTTGGAGCATCTTGACCAAACTCTCTCAATTCATAATAAATTAAATCACCAAACATATGATCTATAGAATATTGATCTAAATTCTGAGCTTGCTCAATAGTAGAAACTATAGAACTATAAGTTTTAGGAAGAGTTCTTAGTACCTTTTTCACAACTTCACTCGATATTTTAGCTTACCACCAAGACCATTGATGGCATTGACCGGTTCATCCACTTTGAGCATGTAGGTTGCAATATCTTTGTCTCCGAACATCCTTAGGGTTTCAAATTTAGCTTTGTGATTCTACATCTTCGCTTACTTGACCTTGTCATATCCTTCATAAATACTCTCCAAATTTGTCTAGATCTCTTTAGCTATTTTCAAACTTATCACTTTCACAAGTTTTGAAAAATAGAAAGTCCACTCAATATAACATTCCTTTCTTTGCCATTATTCTCATATTGCTTGATTTAATCATCACTTGTCAGACCAACAATAGGCATAGTATATCATTTTTCAACTAATTGCTAGACACCAAATCCAAGAGAGACCAAAAAGGATTCCATCATGGTTTTCCAATAAGCATAATTCATTCCATTGAACATAGGAGCTTTGGCATCCTTCCTGTGCACCATCTGAATCTAGCTCAAGCGGTTAAGCTTTCTCCAAGGAACCACAACTCTGATAGCAATTGTTAGATGCAAAAGGCAACTAAGAAGGGGGTGAATCAATTGTACATTAAAACATTTAATCCCTCATTAACTTTCAAGAGCTTATCAAACATTAAACCCTCATTAAGCATTAGTAGAATGTAAACATGTGAAACAATAATGCAAACACAACTATACACAAGAGAACACTAGATTTACATGGAAAACCTTAAGTAGGGGAAAACCACGGTGAGGATTAGTGTAACAACCCTGGTGTTCTACTTAGTAAAATTTCAAAGTTTTCACCTCAAGTGAATGATCCATGATGCCGTAACATAGCAATAAAAAATTTCTTTCCATAATGTAAAATACATGTACATTTGAAATAAACACTATTTCCAAACTTTCATTATATTTCATTGTAATTTCATAAATCTTTCCATAACATAGATTTCATATTAATTTGAATCAACTCAAGTTTATCAATCATGATTACATTCTTCTATATAAATGGGTACGAGATACATACATAGCTCTTCTGAGCTTCCAAGCAATAGATACATAGATGGTCCAAGAATCTCCTTTCAAATCTTGGTCGCCAGCTAAGGAGGAGAATACTCAAGCACTTTTTTGCCAACCACAGACTCAAATGCGATCCCCCACACATCTATCACATATCATAAGATGGCCCTACCCTTTGACGAAGAGATTGGTGGAGTAATCTCGTAATGACAACCACTTTGAGCTTAGTGTTGTGCCCTACATAGATTTCATATTGAATCAACTCAAGTTTATCAATCATGATTACATTCTTCCATATAAATGGGTACCAGATACATACATAGCTCTTCTGAGCTTCCAAGCAATAATACATAGATGGTCCAAGAATCTCTTTTCAAATCATGGTTGCCAGCTGAAGAGGAGTACACTCAAGTGCTTTTCCACCAACCACAGACTCAAATGCGGTCCCCCACACATCTATCACATATCATAAGATGGACCTACCCTTTGACGAAGATATTGGTGGAGTAATCTCATAACGACAACCACTTTGAGCTTAGTGTTTTTCCCTACATAACTAGAACTTATTCATATAGTAGCTACACCTACGAGTATGAAAATTCTAAACTAGAATGCATAAAAGGAAGATAGTGAATTGACAGTGGAGCCAAAGGTGATCACACTACTTTGGCCAAAGTATTCTCACTCAGTGTTTCGAGTGACAGTCATCCTATCCACATACACTACTCTAGCTCAATTTGACTTTAGGCCATTATAATCTATGTATAGGTAATTTCCTTCAACAGGTAATCATTAACCTTAGCATGACTTGTCCCCCTTTTCCAAAACACAAATGGTATCTCTACCAATAAAGCATAAGCGTAAGTTAGCCCCTTCAATGGATAATCTAATCCTAGGTACAACATATGATCTATCAAGCATAATTTACCCCCTTTAATGGATATTCTAACCTAGGTATAACATATGAGCTTTTCTAGTCTACAAAATAACTTTGCATAAATAACTTAACAAGCTATCCCCTTTAATGGACAACCTAGTCCTAGAGTTAAATTTATAATCTAAAGTATAGCTACATTGGCTTCATCAATCATATAATAAATATTCATAAATATCCGACTCCATTCATGAATATATCCCAAAAATAGGTGATTCTCATCAAGAGTATAATCTCATTAATAAATGACCTCAATTGAAGAGCAATCATATCAGTAAACGATTCTATTCGAGAGTGTAATCTCCTTGGAAGAAAGGGTTATTCAAAGAGTAGAATTTTGTCATTATTATGACTTCAAATTAAGTGTATAAAGCAACCAATCAAGTAGCAACTCAAACTCAATAGGCAATACCACCTATGGTTCTAATTAAGTAGCAACTCAAACTCAATAGGTAATCCCACCTATGGTTCCAATCAAGTAGTAATTCATAAACTCAAGTGATCAATTTAATCACATAGGAGAGTCTCAACCTTGGTATATCTTAATATCGAATATAATCAATAACCAAAAAATTAGTTTGATTGTGTAGGCTAATCTCAACCTATGTGCTTTAAACAAATCTCAACCACATAACCTGTCCAAGTAGGCTATTCTTAACCTATTGGTTCCAATGGGTAATCAAGTATATATTCCAACCTAGTAGGTAGTTCTTAATCTATGATTTCAATCATTAATCAAATATACTTCTCGACCCAAATAGGTTACTCTCAACCTAGGGTTTCATTCAAAAGTAAAGTAATGATCAAGAGATCATTCAAGTATAGATTAGCAATATGACGTCTCATCCTATCATATCTTATCACTGTTGATGTATTTCTAAACCTTACCATTCTTAAGGTTTCCTAGCATTATAAGCTAACAGTTTCAATTCACTTCATGAAATTTGTACCTTTCACATTATACATGTGGTGTAAACTATCTATGTATAGAATTATCATCCAAGTTTCCATATAGGGTATAAGAGTATTAAATCACTCCCTTAAGCTATTCACACTTTCATCAAATCTACTATATAATACTATTGTTAAATAATCACTCCTTACTATGGAGTATATAAAACACTCATAAGGAAATCATATCATTCATGATTCTTTTCCTTTCCAAACAAGCAAATAGATCACTACTCTATTTCCAGCAAACAAATGCGATTACTAATTTAAACACACAAGGCAATAAATATTTCAAAAAAAAGATAAACATGAAGAGAATATAATCTCATGCTTGATATACGCTTATTCCAATTGAACATTGGATCCCAAGCTTAGCATCCTCTTAGAACCAACTTAGCAACAAAATCTCTCCATCTCTCTCATTAAATTCCTCTCAATAACTCACAACAAATAAGAATTCTCTCAATGGAAAAATACAACAAAATGGAGAAATGTAGTGATGCAAAGAAGAATTGTATGCAAATGAGGTGAGAATGCCTCATATTTATACCCAAAAACCAATTTCTACAACCTACATTCAAGGCTTAAGCATTGATACTTCTCAGCAATATACTATCGACTCAACTTCACAAAGAAAAGGTGTAGGCTCCTATCACATTACTCACCAAAACTATACAACAAATCGACTATTTGCTTGCCACAACAGTTTGACCACTTCATAAAGCACATGCTTCATTTAGTAAATTGACTTCCAAGTTTATAATACTTCTAAAAGGTATACATAATTTATAACATGACACCAAGTATCCACACATTTCCTATTCTCATGTTCGCGGTTTAACTGGAGGAATCATTCAATAATGATCTGGCTACACATTACACAGTTAACTTGGTCATAGATTTAGAAATCAACACATATTAATGAATCAACCTCTATATTACTAGCGTTGTTAGTGCTTTGACTCAACACGTCTCTTATCATAGTTTGCATCATTTTATTCATTGTGTTAAATAAACTTCACTAAGTAGATCAATACTTATGTATTCCCATCACTCATTACCAACAATGATAATTGCAGTTCAATACTTGGCATTGTGCTAAAATAATACACGTTAACCTTTGAATACCTTAATTAATGCGTTGGTTGTAAGTCTTTATGCAGACCCCTCTTCATGCATGAGACTTTAACTCACTTATTCACAAAGTGTTGGCCTTTACTACCCTATGCACTATGATTCATATTAAAGCATTTATTTTAATATATTCATAGTATTACCAGCGCTTCCATATAGACAATGATTAACTTTGTATAGAGAGATCTCTCTCTCACATATGCGCTAGCTATATATAGCACTATGCTCTATTACCACAGTGCCATATAGTTTGTAAAACATCCATGTAATGAATACATATATTATATATGTATATATGTATATACATATTTGTATATTTAGCATAATGCTTTTATGTAAATATGTATATATATATATCCCTGCTAACATCAAGTTCATTTAATAAACCTTTTTATAAACAAATTCATAAACTCATGTTATCATTGTCTATCAACAATATTATAAGTATAGCCCATTAAGGGGCTTGGTTGGGTTAATCCAACTCAATCTTCTTCAGAAGTTGACAAATGGGAGAAACCAAGGGCAGGGTGGTGGAAGGTTAATTTTGATGGAGCGGCAAAAGGTAATCCGGGCCCCTCTAGGGCTGGATGTATCATCCGGGATTGGAAAGGAAATGTGTTAGCGATAGGAGCAATGAGGTTGAAGGATGGAACCAATAACACTGCAGAGGCTGCAATAGCCTTAATGACAATCAAGTTAGCTAGGAGGTTAGGAGTTTCAACGATTCACCTGGAGGGAGACTCTTTAATTGAAGGAAAAATTGAAGCATTGCATTTGCAAGGTGTGGTTAGGAGGATAATAGAAGATTTAGTCATTTTTGAAGAATTTAAGGTGAGTCATATTCGGCATACGGGGAATGTGGAGGCATGTATTTTGTCGAAATGGGCACTTTCTTTTTCAAAAGTAGATGTTATAAGATTTGTCGGCGTACGGGGAATGTGGAGGCAGATATTCTATCGAAATGGTCACTTTCTTTTTCAGAAGTAGACGTTATAAGATTTGAAGACTTCAAGACCATAAATGCGAAGGATCTTGATGAGGGGTTTTAGAAAGTACGGTGGCAGGCTTACGTATCAAATAAGTTGGGGTGGAGTTCCTAATGAGGAGCGAAACATTGATGAAGGTGGATTGTCAGCGCCAAACGTATATTCGACATTTATGAAGCAGGTTGGAAATGTGGGGAGTTTTAATTTCCTCACCACCTTCGATGTTTCTAGGGACACAGGAGTAAGGAGTGGTGGTTGGTTTTGGTGGCATGTTGTAGGGTGGGAGTTGGTGAAGAGATAAGGCGATGGAGGCTAGTTTCACATTGTCATCGCAGAGGAAGCTAGACCCTTTTATGGGGAAAGTTTCAATACAGAGACTACGACGTTTATTCTTGTTTAAGGACAAACAAGTGACACAAGTAGTGAAAATTATGTTGGGAGATGGTTGTGAAAAGTTGACTCATAGATACCGAATGAATATGGATATCTATTCGTTGGTGATGGTGTGGGGATTAGATGTCGGTGAGCCGGTGAACGAGGTGAGGCATGTTATGAGAACGTTGGTTCCAAAAGAGTTCCTGGTAGATATGGAAGGCATTTTGTAGTGGGAAGTTCTTGAAGTAGGGCTAGTTAAGGAGGAAGGAAGGGATGGCGGAGGCCCTGAGATGGTGGAATTGAACTATCTTTTTATAAGATGGCCAAAGGGACACACAAAGGACTGGTGGCATGATGATGTGGAGTGTGGGTGGAAAGTGCTAAAAATATGCGCGGAGCTAGCAGAACTAGAGACGACAATTGCAAACCTGATGAAAATTGTTAGAGAAGAGTTAAACGCAAAAGGAAAGGATTGCGTCCTTAGAAGAAAGCCAAGCCGTGGAAGAAAATTCTACCGATGGAGGCAGGCGGAAACTCATAGAAAAATGAGTAACTTGTTATTGGCCAGTCAATTTTTTTGAATTTCCTGTAGTCAATGAGTCAGTTTTTGGTTTTATCCTAGAGAAGCAATGTATTGAAAAATGTCTAAAATCTCTCTAGGGTTTGGGAATAGTTCGATAGGATGGAAATACGGTGTAGTCGTGTAGAGGTAGGTAGGCGGTTTGTTTTGCTGCTGGTTAATCAACTTTCTGGTAAACTGTGAAGTTCAATTTGGATGCTTTTTCTATAACCTTTGCTTTATTTTCAGTTTCAGTAAAAAACAAATATTACCGATCAAAAAAAATAAAAATTATAAGTATATATCTATATACATTTATATGCTTATATACATATGTAGTTGTGCTCGTATGGATACTCCATCACACCACACATACGCATATATCAACATGGGTGTATATATGTTTATATGCATATACACATATCATGTTACTATATCATATCAACATAAATAGTTTATATCCTCGTCGACATGCATATACATTAATTGCATACATATATACACATATATATATATATATATATATATATCTAATCGATTCCCCATGCATGTATATTTGTAAGTATTTATACTTACATACATATGCACATGATTGTGCTCTCATGCATGGATCAATACACACACACACACATATATATATATATATACATATATATATACACATATATACATATATATACATATATACATATATATACACATATACATATTATATTTATATATATGTATATATATGTATATGCACATGATTGTGCTCTCATGCATGGATCAATACATATATATATACATATCTATATGTGTGTATATATACATATACATATATATATATGTATATATGTGTATATATATGTATATATGTATATATATGTGTGTATATATACATATATGTATATATATGTGTGTATATATACATATATGTGTATATATATGTATATATGTATATATATGTGTGTATATATACATATATGTGTATATATATGTGTGTATATATACATATATGTGTATATATACATATACACACATATATATATTTATATATGTATGTGTATATATACATATACATATATATACACATACATATATATATATGTATGTGTATATATACATATACATATATCTCTACACATATATATACATTATACATATATATATCTCTACATATATATATACACATATATACATTATACATGTATATATATATGTATGTATATATATGTATGTATATGTATATATACACAATATACATATATATACGTACATATTGTAAACACAAAAAAATATACAGATTGATATCGCACACTTGATCCTGATCTACTAACATAGCTTCATCCTAAATTATCCCTCTGTCTAACCATTTAATTGAATAGCCTTATTTGATTAAAGTCATAATAATTCCCCTTTTAATTAAATAAATCCCTCAATTTAATTAAATCATTGTCTCTGTGTAATTAGCTAGGTCATTTCATCTTCCTATCTTTATTTAATTAAATAATCCATATTATTTGATTAAATCTCTAAAGTTCATTTAATTAAATTAAATAAATCAAACATTTATCTAATTTAATCTAACATCACCCTCTTTGGTTAAATAAATAAAAAATATTTATTTAACTAAGTCTAAATCATTCTCTTCTTATTTTGAGTTATTTAAATCCTAAAATCTAAATCAAAATGGTCAAATCAACTAACATCATTTAAATTAATCAAATCATGATTAATACTAATCCTAATCACTCAAATCCTCTAGCTTTTGCCACTTGCACAATAAATCAATTTATTTGATTTATTAAATCTCTATTTACTTTCAAAAAGGCATCCAAGTGGGAATATTCTTCAAATTTGAAATCTCCCCCCACATAGACATGTACATCCAACAAAGCATTTAAAATCTCTTACATGTCCTTGTGCATTGAGCCAAGTGGCATTTAACTCCTCTTTCACCCCCCTTAAACATGTCATTTCATCAAATTCAAATATTCAAACTTGCATGTTGATCAAAATGTGCTCATTCCTCCACCATTCACATGATGACATGTGACTTCTTCTCATTTGTTGAAGATTAGTCCCACATTCATCCCTTTTTCCTTTTCTCTTTTCACATCCTTCATTTGATCATCCAAAATTTGAGCAAAGTTATTATACTTCAATTTCATCTTAGAGCTTTAGCATTTGCATCAATTCCATCAATTGTAGTTAGGTTATTGTAGGTTTTCTCCATGGAAGGCATTTGAAGCAATCACCAAGTGGATCACAATCATCAAATCTTCATCAAGCTTGCTTAGGAGTTGGGAAAGGGCCAATTTCCACATCAAATTAGCACCAACTCCCCTATAGGATCAAGAGTTTGCATTATTTGAATAGGATTAATCTCTTTTATTGCTTTTTATTGCATTTTTTGCTTTCATTTCCTATTTCAAATCATGTTAATGGATTTTATGGGGAACCTATATTCTAACTTGCATTTGATCTTATTAATATGTTCATTTGTTGTGTTCTTGCAGGTGTAGGATCTAGGTTCACACACACACATATATATATACATACATACATATATATATATATACATATATTTATGTATGTATATATATATATATATATATATGTATATGCACATGATTGTGCTCTCATGCATAGATCAATACATACATACATACATACATACATACATACATACATATATATATATATATATCTGTGTGTGTATATATATACATACATATACATATGCATATAAATATACATATACATGTTATGTACTTATATATACATATATACATATATATATATGTATGTATATGTATATATACATATATACATACATATACATACATATATGTACATATATGTATATACATACATATATGTACATATATGTATATACATACATATATATACATACATATATGTATATACATACATATATATACATACATATATATAAACACACACACACACACACACACACATATATATATATGTATACATTTAGTGTACATATAAATCGACATAAAGATAACTTTACAGAGAGCCCAAAAACTCAAAGATTCAATCACGACATTTTAATCAAACAATCCAAGAATCAAAGACATTGATCAAGCATTTATCACAAACCTTGAATGCTCCTAAGAGAAATCATGACCTTATCTAATGCAAACACATGTCTAAAGAATGACTTACCAATATGCTGTGACTATGACTTGACTCAACTATTCTTAGAAGTGAGTGTGTGTAAGCTCAGTTAGGTTTCATTAGGGGTTACCCGACCAATCACTTCTCCTGAGTGTTACTTCCCCTCCCTTCCAGAGGATTGAATCTATCCTTGCAACTAGTTGAGTACAACATCAAGGTAGTTAGGCATTCATAGAAAATCCATTTTCATCATAATAAATTTGAAAACATATTCATCCCTTTGAAATCAATAACATATTATTGCATATTCACATATTTCATTTACCTAACAAACATATTGAAATCATAATTTACATTTATCAACATTTTTACTCATAATGGTAAAATTAACTTGGTAATTATGAAACGGGATGTGACATACCTACCCCCTTGTGAATCATCGTCCCTGATGGTTTTAAGCACTTGAACATATAGATAAAGTTGAATAAAGGTTTTACTTACCATTTCCAAAATATTAAGAATTATAAAATAATCTTCCTTTGTAACACCACTCCTTGCAATCTCGTCCTCCCTAGACCTTGCATTGAGTGAATCTTATTAACACATGGGGGAAACTAGTGTGCTTCACACATACTTTCTCTCTTAAAGAGATTATACATTATAATCACAATACCTCATATGTAAATCTCAAGTACAATTGTAATTGTATACCATATGACACCTATGTCACAATGACTGGAAAACACGTTCTCATTGGCTAGTGAATTTATCCTTAGTGTAACTCAAATAGATAAGGAATGTTGGTGTATTGTACACTACACTATGGGTCCCATCCTTTTCTTTGGTATTTACACCATTGAATAACTCCAAATCCGATACCATCCATCACTGAAAACCTTTTTCCTTAAGCACAATTTTGCTTCCTAATTCAAACTTTGTATCAATTAAAAATTTTCATTGATCTTTTGATCTTTTATTCCATTTGTTGACTTTTTTGGACTAAGGTTATCCCTATTTCTTAGCCTATTTCAGCTTAATAGAGGTTCAACCCTTATTTCCATATAATGGACCAAATTTCAACAATGGAAATTTTATATAAGTATTCTTCAAATCCTCCAAGATTTGGTTTATTGCTTTTGCCTATCTGACTATCTTTAAATAATATATTTTGAGCATTTGTTCAATTGAATACCTTATGATATGATCATGGTTTATGAAAAACCTTATCATTATTTTCTTTTTCTCATATGCGGTAACCTTCTCAGTAACCCTAAGCAACTGCTTCATACAATATATTATTTAGGACCGAAATCCTATTAATCAAAATTTCCAACCAGCTTTGGTTACCTTGGTGAGTCTGTCCACCATAACATTATGTCAATTCTGTCGACATAGAAAGATTAAACTATTCCAATGGTCTACCACTTCTACACTAGAATCTCAAGAGAGTATACACGTCCTACCAATGACGACATCCTATCTTCATTTCCTAGCATACTGGACAATAACTTGCTACATACCTTGCAGGATCATACTCTATCTTTTTCTGGATTATAGTGGTTCCTCATATGACAAATAATTTTGTCATTCCAAGGTCCTAACTATGACATTAATTTACCTCATCTCATTCCTTAATCTCCAAAATTTTGGGCACATAGGTTCTTCTTTGATCCATATTAGCCTAATCCGACTAAGTGAAAACCTATTTCATGGTCTCATGCCACATTTTATTCTTAAGTAAAATGGTTAGATAATTTGCGGAGATGAATCTCCTTCATCCTAGGACATCCATACCTTGGCTTTCTTTTGTCCTTTGACTATTTCTAAAGATGTAATCCAATTTTCAGCTCAATCTAACTTTTTTGATGAACATCTATACTATTTCGAGTAATAATTCTCATTCAAATATGTTGGTTTCCAAAAGATATCAATTTTAATTGCATACTTAATTACCAAACATGAACATTTCTCAATGACTCCAAATCACGAGTAATTATATCTTTCCTTACCTATTCCATAGGAAATGATCTTGTCTTTCATGATCAAGTAATTTGCCTATATTTTCCTAAGGAATCCATGATAATAGCAATTGACCTTACAATCAAATATATATATATATATATATATATATATATATATATATAAAGTATTGTGTGATAATATTCCTTTCTCATTGGTCATGTAATTGTTGACCTTTCCACTATCTTTTCTTCCAATTCCAATCTCTCCACCCTTTGGGTCATGGGGTATATGATTTTGATTAAAATCATGACTTACAAAGAAGCTAAAAGTTCTTCCAAATCGAAAATATATTTATGATCTTCATTGTGTGGGGTACTTTATCTAAGTCAATCCACTCTTTTTCTTCCCCCCTTAGTGTTTCCACGATATTCGATCAAATCAAAGTTGAACTCACAACAAACATTTTCTTTCTCGAATTGATTTATCATTCCTTGTTGTTGGCTTTCTATTGCCTCTTTCTTTCCTTTCTTACCCTCCATGGTATGCCTTGAATATACTTATTCCCGAAATTGGATTCATCATTGAGCTCTAATCTCATAGATTCAACAATTGGATCACCAATGAAGAGATCTAATGGATAATCAAAAAATTTACAAGATAAGAGGCATTCTAATATTCTAATTCCTTTAGAATCTCTAAACATAAGTTTATTTTGTTAATTAGTTGGTGAGTTCAATTTACACTTCAACCAAACTTTGTACTAACTAAATCTTTGTCAGACAGATCTGATTTACCTTTGTAGGTTTTTTTTCTCACAATCACCTTTCCAAGTGACTTTGTCCCAATTCTTGGTAACTTTATTTTCTCATAACCATAAGCACTTCTAAATTTATTTGACTTCTTTTTCTCATCTTAATAAGAACTCCAAATTGATCTTGCCAATTTTTTTTGGTGGAACCATGTACACTTCTTTCATTGCTTCCTTTCTGACCATTATGGTCTCTATCCTTATTCTAGGTAAGTTAACTTCTTAATTATACACAAGATATTGATATTGTTCAAAATCAGATTTTGTCAAGGGTTATCCAACCTCTTGGATGCATCCTTTGTTGAATTTATACTTTGATTGAAGTTTCCAATTTATGCAAATAATGCATACTCATAGATTCATAGTATTCTCACTAAATCCAAAAATCCTTGACCCTTTGCAACTATAGGTTGCTATCAATAAGAGGTACAAATTCAACTTTATCCATCCCTCAGAGTCATATAGCTATTTCATAGGGTGAAGGTACATATTAGTTATCCTTCATAACCTTCCTATAGAACTTGATTGCATAATCTTCCACAATCCAAGGTTGCTTCTTATTGAGTTGTTGGTTCAAGAGTTTTCAACTCTAGGGACGATTCTTCTCTAATCCCAAACTTTAAATGAGTTTCCTAGAATCTTATCTTCCTTTTCATTTCCCTTTGTTATTTCCTCTTGCCATCTTGGCATAAGAAATTTTCAACCTTTAACTTCTAATAAGGTTTACATTTAACTTTACCTAATGAGCCCATAGGCTCTGGAGCTGAACTTGGTAGCTTTGATACCACATGTAACAACCCCGATGTTCTACTTAGTAAAATTTCAAAATTTTCACCTCAAGTGAATGATCCATGATGCCATAACATAGCAATACAATTTTTTCTTTCCATAATGTAAATTACATGCATATTTGAAATAAACACTATTTCCAAACTTCCATTCTATTTCATTGTAATTTCACAAATCTTTCCATAACATAGCTTTCATATTGAATCAACTCAAGTTTATCAATCATGATTATTTTCTTCCATATAAATGGATACCAGATACATATATATCTCTTCTGAGCTTCCAAGAAATAGATACATAGATGGTCCAGGAATTTCCTTTCAAATTTTGGTCACCAGCTGAAGAGGAGAAGCATCACTCAAGCACCTTTTTGACAAAGATATTGGTGGAGTAACCTTGTAATGACAACCACTATGAGCTTAATGTTGTGCCCTACATAAATAGAACCTATTCATACACTAGCTACACATATGAGTATGAAAATACTAAACTAGAATGCATGAAAGGAACACGGTGAATTGACAGTGGAGCAAAAGTTGATCACACTACTTTGTCCAAAGTATTCTCACTGAGTATTTTGAGTGTCATTCATCCTATCCACATACACTAATCTAGCGATTTGAATTTAGGCCATTATAATCTATGCATAGGTAATTTTCTTCAATAGGTAATCATTAACCCCAGAAATAACCTATTCCCCTTTTTCAAAACACAATGATATCTCTACCAATAAAGCATAAGCATAAGTTACCCCATCCAATGGATAATCTAATCCTATGTATAACATATGAGCTATCAAGCATAAGTTACCCCTTTCAATGGATATTTTATCCCAGGTATAACATATGAGATTTTCTAGTCTACAAATTAACTTTGCATTTACTACTTAACAAACTATTCCCTTCAATGGACAACCTAGTCCCAGTATTAACTTTATAATCTAAAGTATAGCTACATACGCTTCATCAATCATAGAATAAATATTCATAAATATCAGATTCCATTTAGGAATATATCCCACAATAAGTGATTCTCATCAAGAGTATAATCTCATTAGTAAAAAGGGTTATTCAAAGAGTAGAATCTTGTCATTATTATGACTTCCCATTAAGTGTATAAAGCAACCAATCAAGTAGCAACTCAAACTCAATAGGTAATCCCACCTATGGTTCCAATTAAGTAGCAACTCAAACTCAATAGGTAATCTCACCTATGGTTCCAATCAAGTAGTAATTCATAAACTCAAGTGATCAATTTAATCACATAGGAGAGTCTCAACCTTGGTATACCCTAATCTCAGATATAATCAATAACCAAAAATCAGTCTGATTGTGTAGGTTAATCTCAACCTATGTGCTTTAAACAAAGCTCAACCACATAACCCATCCAAGTAGGTTATTCTCAACCCATTGGTTCTAATGGGAAATCAAGTATATATTCCAACATAGTAGGTAATTCTTAACCTAGGATTTCAATCATTAATCAAATATACTTCTCGACCCAAATAGGTTACTCTCAACCTAGGGTTTCATTCAAAAGTAAAGTAATGATCAAGAGATCATTCAAGTATAGATTAGCAATATGATGTCTCATCGTATCATATCTTATCACTGTTGATGTATTTCTAAACCTTATCATCCTAAGGTTTCCTAGCATTATAAGCTAAAAGTGTCAAGTCACTTCATGACATTGCTACCTTTCACATTATACATGTTGTCGAAACTATCTATGTATATAATTATCATCCAATTTTCTATATAGGGTATATAAGAGTATTAAATCACTCCCTTAATCTATTCACACTTTCATAAAATCTACTATATAATACTATTGTTAAATAATCACTCCTTACTATGGAGTATATAAAACACTCATAATGAAATCATATCAATTATGATTCTTTTCCTTTCTAAACAAGCAGATAGATCACTACTCTATTTCATGCAAACAAATGCAATTCCAATTTAAACAAACAAGGAAATCAATCTTTCAAACAAAAGATAAACATGAAGATAATAGAATCTCATGCTTGATATATGCTCATTCCAATTGACCATTGGATCCCAAGCTTATCCTCCTCGTAGAATGAACTTAGCAACAAATTCTCTCCTCTCTCTCACTAAATTCCTCTCAATTGTAGCTTAGGGAAAATACTAGGTTAGCAGATTAGAGCTTAAACAAAATAACCCAAAGAAAAGCAATGAAGAACAAAGGAGTACAAAACATGAAAACAAGGAAAAATCTCACCAAATGTATTCAACCTCCATGATTAACCTCCATTGCACCTTCTCTATTTGCTGCAATAATATGTTTTCCCTCAAATTTGTGATGAGCAACCTATGACTATGCCAATGTCCTAAGCAAATGTTGAAGGATTCTATCAAATGCTACACAATGCAACTATGAAGCAACTATGAAGCATGAAAATTTCTAAAGCATGAAGTCAAGAAATACCAAGATGTATGAAGTGTAAGTGTCAAATGAGGCCAAAATTACCATTTTATAGAAAAGTCAATTTTGGGTGAATGGCCAAGATTAAAGTTGACAAATGCCCTAAGATCAATGGTCAAGATTAAATGTGACAAACCACAATTAGTGTTAGGGAAACATTAGGGTGAAATTTGAAATGAATGGTTAAGATTTGATTTTAGAAAATCAAATCAAATGGACCAGGTTGCATGTGACAAGGAGATAAGAATGACACAAAAAAAGAAAGAGTTGGCAAATCAAATAATAATAGAATTTATTTGATTTATGGAGGAAAGTTGTCATTTTGAATTAAAAATTAATTTAATTCAAAAGTGGGGCCATATGATAGTAAATAATCAATTTGAATTATTTACTTGGAGAAAGAAAATAGAAAGTGAGACAATTTTAAATAAATAATTTTATTTAAAATTAGAAGAGACTAAGGTGGACTATAATTAAATAAATTAAAGAATTTATTTAATATAAGAAGACATTTAGGAATTAATGATGTATTTAAATAGATAAATAAAGTTTATTTATTTAAATAATCAAGAGGAAATAATGGACAAAAGATAATTAAATAAATTTAAGAATTTATTTAATCATAGAGCGACATTAGAAAATTAGCAACACATTTAAATAAATAAATAAAATTATTTATTTAAATAGTCAAGAGGAATAAAAGAAATCAATTAATTAAATAATTAAGAACTATTTAATTAATAGTTGAAATCGGACCATAGGACATAATTAAATATTTTAATTATGTTAGGAAGAATTGTGGAGAGAATAGAATTTGTGGGCCTAGGTCAATTTTATATGTCTATATTTTTCCCCTCTTTGTCATAATGTAGCTTGTCGCATTGTGACAAATAAAATTCAGTGAAAACATGCCCCAACGAAGGTACGAAGTATCTATGCCCCCTCGAGAAAATTTGCAAATTTTGGCTTAGCAACAAATTTTTTTGGAAAGTGTCCCAATAAGTCAATTTGATGATTATAAAATTAGTGCCGTGATTGGTTTTGGATTTCAACATGTTTAAAGTAGCCAAAAGGTCAGTCAAAGTTGGTCAAAAGAGCCTCTAGTAATAAAATTTGCCAGAAAATCCCACTTTTAAAGGTTTAATTTGGGTAAAAAGTCAATTCATTCACTTTTACCTTTTGAAATTTGAGAGCTTAGAGAAAGAGGAGACTTTGCAATGATGGTGATTCCAGTGACTGAGCATCATAGCTACATCGTGCAGACCTTCAAACGACCAGAGGGTGCAGAGCCACCAGTAAGTACTCCATACCCACCTTGTAATTTTATCATTTTGCGCTCTTTTTTAGGGTTTAAAGTTAGGTCAATAGATGCGTTGCGACGCATCTGCGTTCGCATAAGCTGCAATCGCGTTCATGTCACATGCATTTGATGCATCGCGATGCAAATGAAAAAGGTCCGATAGGTTTAGATTGAAAGTGACACATTTGCAGGCTGGTGAGATACAATTGTTGTGTCGCAACCCAAATGATAGGTCTAGTGACACAATCACCATGTTGAAGCACAAACATGGGGCCATGCGACACATTTGTTTTACAATGACGCAAGTGATGGAGGGAGCGACACAAGTGCTATAGGATGACACATTTGTGAGTTTTTGCAATGCAATCGCCATACTGAGACACAAATGTCAGATGAAACAATGCATACGCTTTGTCACGATGCAATTGACTTGGCACGACGCATTTGAATTTGACTAGGGTTGACTTTAGTTTAGGCTTAGTTTTTATGTGTACTTTTGATTAGATAGATGGTAATGATGGTTTTCAATAATGTGCTAACTCTCATTTTTGCATGTGCAGAAATGATTACCACCTATTTACACGCGCGAGTTCATGCCATCCACCTATGCCTTTAGGGATCAGCTGCGAGATAGGGAGTAGAGGCGACTAATGCAACTAGGTTTATACTATGTGACCTATATTCCCATTGTCCAGGCAAATAGGAGACTATTGACAACATTGGCCAAGAGATGGCACTCACAGACTTGTTCATTCCACTTATCGATGGGAGAGGCCATTGTCACACTTGAGGATGTGTACATGATTTTTCGCCTTCTGATTAGAGGAAAGTGAGTAGTTTATGATCCACACTAGGGACAACAGGGTATTACAAAGTACTATGAGGTTGATGATGGTACGAGACTGGGCATTGAGGGATATGAGATTCGATGGGAGTTTATGGTTGAGCATTATCTTCGATGGGATGCGATGCTATGTACTTTGATTGCCAGAGTTATTACTCCATATTGTCACGAACACATTTTTTCGATCGGATGGGGAGATGTGCTTGTTCGTATGAGGCGAGACATGACTATATTTGCATGAGAGCCATGTCTACTTGGTATGCCGTATCATCAGTTATATGAGGTGGCATACATAGGTGCACACAGTAGTAGCTGCGACACTACAATGCTGATGATCTGGGCTTGGGAGCATATTCCCGTCTTTCATCCTTCAAAGACCATAGCTTGTTGAGGGGATGCCATATGTTTACTTGTATGCAGGTGCCCTACAACATACCAGAGTTGGGGAGACAGGTTTCTGGCAACATCGTATTGATACATTGATGGCATTTGTCTAGAGGCCTTCTAGAGATTGTGTATAGTGGGTAGGAGAGGGTGATCATTTGGAATTCTACAGACAATTTCGATATCTGATTGGCCACACTATTCAGTTGCAACACATTATTGAGATATACCTACCCCATTGGGTATTGCATCAATTTGGTGAGCAATAGGATGTGCTAGTGGGGACAACAAAGTATGCAAGATTGTCCTGGGAGACCCTATGGGGACCGGCTATATCAATACCCTTGATAGAGCAACAAATTGATAGACTGGTAGCACAACAATGGGTGTGGAGTGGGGGTCCAACAAATCCTGGTACTACTACAAAGTTTGATACATGGTGGTAGACTCATAGGCCACAACCTCTGACAGACCCAGATGGGCCAACACCAGTTGATTGATGATCAATTATACCACGGGTGTGGCAAGGAGGTCAAGGAGGTAGAGATGGTGGCAGGGGGAGAGGGAGAGATGGAGGCCGAGGAGATGGGGGAGAGGAGACAGGGGGAGGGGAGGTGATGGAGGGAGGAGGAGGAGAGGAGGAGATGGCAGGAGGCAGGGTAGGAGGGTGTGATAGCATGTTGAGAGGGTAATATTAGACGCAATCCCTGAGGTGGTTGAGGAGGAGAGAGAGGAGGGAGTTGCATAGGAGGAGGAGCAACTGAAGGAAGAGGTTAGATTAGAGGTGGAACAGTCGGAGGCAAAGGTTAGGCCATAGGGAGAGATGGAGGCCGAGATGCATATAGGAGATGAGGCCCTGGATGTTGGCGGAGATCATGAGGCAGTTGGTGGCGAGGAGGAGATCAAAGGTGATGACGAGGAGTTGGATATTAGTGGGGATGATGACATGGATGAGGTGAAGAGATAGTTGCAAGAGCTCATGGTGGATGGAGAGGACATATCTAGGGGACCACATTTGCCACATGATTCCACAGTTGATCAAAGATTAGCCGATATGTAGTGGAGATTAGATGAGGCCTCAGCACAGATCAGATCCCTGCAGGCAGAACTAGAGGTGACATGGGTAGAGCGGGATCAAGCTGTGATCCATCAGTAGGAGGCACAGAGCTGGTGTTCTGAGTTTACTCAATTATGCACAGGACTAGTTGGAGAGATTTCTTGGGAGTTGGCTAGGATGAGTGAGAGCCGGGGACAGTACAAGATGCTATATGAGAAGGCAGTGCCGACAGATCAACGAGATCTTGGTTTATCTCAATCTTGGACTACGACAAGCAGCAACTCAAGCAATAATAGTAGGAGCCACATCAGCTAGAGTCAGAGCAGTGTGGGTGGGTCGGGCATAGGTCACACCATCATAGGCACTCTTTGGGTCATAGATCTAGTCACAACCATGGATCGTCTACTTCAGGGCACAGGTCAGAGCATAGCCAACCACTGGTCACAGATCCTTTAGCTTCACAGACTCAGCTTGCCATGTCCATGATTCCATCAGTTCCTACCACAGGTCATCAGTCACCCCATTCTTCTCCTCTAGGGTATGAGGAGAGCACAACCTAGGGCATTGCTATTATTATCTTGTTATTATGTTTGAGACATTATGTTATGACATTTATATTTTTACCATCGAGCCTGCAAGCTCTATTTTTGGGATACCTCGTGACTCTATCCTGTGACAGGATTTTTGAGATTATATATGATGCAATTTTGGTGCAACCTATATGTTATGTGTTATGTGATGATGCATTATGATGTGATTATGTTTATACGACGTAATTTATGATGATGATTCCTATGATGATGCATTTTATATGTTATGTGATGTATGCATTTATGATGGTTATTTATGATGAGATGCCATAATGATATTATGTTATGTATGATGGTTATATGATGATGTGTGCATGATGTTGTATATGTGGTGCTATGTTTTGATTCTAATGAATTCCATGTTTAGGATTATGGATGCATTGATGTATGAATATATATGTATGTATAAGATGACATGTGATGCCCTATGTTATGTATGTATTAATGATATGGATAGTGTATGGAAATGTTAAATGCACTTATATGTTATGTGAATGCAAATGGATATTTATGCTAGTGATGTAAATAGAAAATATGTGAATGGATGTTTAATTAATGTATGCCTTAATGAATGTTTAATGCGTAATGCAACTAAGTGCATGGATATATGTGTAAATGTGTGATGGACTAATGCAATGTCTATATGCTCATGTATGCACTTATATTTTTTTATGTCACAGGATATCATTAGGAGGCAGAAGAAGAGAAGCGATAAGATAGAAGGAAATGGATGTTAGTGCAGGGAAAAAATCCTTCAATATATTGCCAAAGAATTAATATATGTTGCTCAAATCATCATTGGGCCAATTATTGTAATGGCCAAAAAACACCATGATATGACATAGATCAATGGTGTACAAGGTTGTACCATCACATGAGACAAGTAGTCGTAGACAAGGATGATCATGACTCATAATAAGAACGCAATTGCCACAGTCTTTTTATCACAACCAACCATAAACAAGAAAGACAAGCCATGAAACGTCATTGCTCCTCTAAATCCTATTTCCAGGACATCCTCGAGGAACTAGAAACATGACTATTTTGAAAAAAGAAAAGACAAGAAAATCATCATGATATGTTGCTGCTCCTCTAAATCCTATTGTTAGGACATCCTCGAGGAACTAGTAGCATGATGAAAAATCAAAGGACAAAATGACAAGACAGTGTTTGCCAAGTGTTTTCCAAGGGTGCCTGAATGTTAAGTGTTTTGATGTTGAGATACTAGGTTTGACGATGTCTAGATGACAAATTCCAAGTGATGCCAAATTCAGGAAGGACACATCCTAAATGATATCGATGTCAAGAGGATCGATCCTCAAATGTTGCGAGAATCCCTCAAAATTCCAGATGACAGTGACGATGCCTAGGAAGGACACATCCTAAGATATAAATAAATGACGAGGGTTGCTCTTCAGAAGGGCACATTTGGAGAGTAACCAAGAGTTGATAGTTTGACTTGTTTTGACTTAGTTTGACTAGAGTTGACTTGATGATAGGATTGATCGCATGCTCGTGTTGACATGCTAATGTAATTGACATGTTGATTAAATGATTGCAAAATTTTGTTTGAGGAGTTTTCTATTTTAGAATAATTTTTTTGATTAGAAGACATTTGTCATGTGTGCCAGTGTAGTGTTTGAACCCTAATGGACTAACCTAGTGCGGCCTCAGGGGTTCATCGATTGATGGCCTTGCCTACGTCATACACTCAAAGACCTTGTAGTTTGACACGACAAATGACTTTGTCTTGATGACCAAAGATTGAGTCATGATTTTATTTGGACAAACCTAAAAGGACTAACCTAATGTCTCGAGGGCTCAAAGATGAGCCTTGCCTACGTAGCAAATGCGTAGAGACAACGTAGTTCGACAATGACAAAGATTGACTGACATGACTAACTTGACAAGTTATGACTTTGTTTTTGGGATTTTCAAGTGTTATTTAGATGTTTTTGCATTTTTGACATATTTTGATTTTTTTGTATTTTCTTCAAGACATTTTTCAATTTTAGGTCTTTTTTTAGGACATTTTTCAAAATTTTTGGTCTTTTTTTAAGGACATTTTTCATTTTTTTTGTCTTTTTTAGGACATTTACAATTGACTGGACCATGTCTGATACCCACTATAGTCAGGTGATGAAGGGTTTCCCCCAGTTAGGTCAAGGACTAGCCAAGTTTGAAGGATATGGAAAAGGATGTGCCCAGGATGACAGATGGACAGTATGCAAGACTCGATGTTAACCATTATTAGCCATGGAAAGAAATGACAGGATTTTATGAAGGATATCATGATGGTGTCAGAAAAGTGGGTGTTTATTATGGACTAAGGAAAATGGAGTGAAAGTAGATGGCGAAACAAAGACTGACTACACATGACGCCTGTTTGCCAGGTTTTCACCATGGTACTTATCCAAAGCACCTGTTTACCAGGTTTGCACTATTGGATGAATTATTTCTCTTTACTATTTTTGTCATTTTATTATTATTTTATATATATATATATTTTTATGTCAGCCATTTTCAGCCATGGAAATAAATGATAGGATTTTATGAAAAGATATCGTGATGGTGTCAAAAAAGTGGATGTTTATTATGGACTAAGGAAGATGGATTAAAAGTAGATTGTGAAGCAAAGACTGACTACACATGGTGCTTTTTTGCCAGGTTTTCACCATGGTACTTATCCAAAGCCCCTGTTTACGAGGTTTTCATTATTGGACGAATTATTTCTCTTTACTATTTTTGTCATTTTATTTTATATATATATATATTGGTGTCATCGAGACGCCTGTTTGCCAGATTTTCATCAAGGTGACGATTTTTTGTATTTTTATGATTTTCAGCCTAGCTCTTTAATGCTATGTGTAGAATTTTTAGAGATGTAGATTGTTGATGGGTTCTATCAATTGTTCACTTTTTGGAGTAGCTAGCTGGTAAGCTCCAGAACTAAATGAGGCAGTGATGATATAAGGACCCAGCCAATTGGGCTTGAACTTGCTGGGTTTCTCTCTATCAGACTAATTCTTAGGATTTTGCATTAAGACCAAGTCGCCAATGTCAAACTTTCAGACCATGACTCTCTTGTTATAACTGCGGCAAAGGAAATTTTGATATGCCTGTAAATGATTTAAGCCATTATGTCTGCATTCCTCTAGCATTTCTAGCTCATGCAGTCGTGATTGTCTATACTCTTCATCATTAATTAGGCCCTTCATGGAGACTCTTAAAGAGGGAATTTTGACCTCGATGGGTAGGATAGCTTTGACTCCAAAGACCAAGGCAAATGGAGTGGATCCTGTAGGCATGTAGATGCTGGTGCGATAAGCCCATAGAGTAGGGTTGAGTTTTAAATGCTAGTCACGACCAGTGTCATTGATGGTCTTTTTAAGAATTTTGATAATTGTTTTATTAGACGCCTGAGCTTGATCATTTCCTTGCGGGTAATATGGTGTGGAGAAATGGTGTTGGATGTGGGAGTGTTCACAAAACTCACAAACATATTGATTTTTGAAGGGACGACCATTTTCTGTGATGATGGACTATGGGGCACCATACCAATAGATGATGTAGTTGAGTATGAATTTGAAAATTTGTTTGTCGGTTATGTATGTGAGGGGGATGGATTCGATCCATTTTGTGAAATACTCAATGGCGGTGATAATGAATTTATGGCCATTGGAAGAGGTGGCATGGATTTTTCCCGTGAGGTCGAGTCCCCACTGTGTGAAGGGCCAAGGAGAAGTAATTGAACGAAGTTCCAGTGCTGGTGCATGAATTAAATCACTGTGTATTTGACATTGTCAACATGTTTTGAAAAACTCAAGTGCATCTTTTTCCATAGTTGACCAATAATACCCAAGTCTCATGATTTTCTTAGCTAAGGTAGGGCCACTCGAATTAGATCTGCATATACCCTCATACACCTCACGTAAGGTTGTTTGTGCTTCATTAGTGTTGAGACATCGAAGAAGGGTATTGTCAAAGCTACGATGGTATAATGTGTCACTGATGATGGTATATCAGGCGGATTTGTGGATAAAGGATTTTGTTGGTTGTTGAAAGGTTTAGGGGAAGGGTCTGGGACTAGAGATAATCATAGATATCTTGATACCATGGAGAATTGGGATCAACGAGCTCACAAACCATTTTTGATTTTGGAATTTCATATGTAGGAACCAAAAGCTATTCCACCAAGAACTCAAATTGTGACACATTGTTGGGAATGTCTAGGAGAGATCCAATTGTTTCCATTGCATCTACTGCCTTGTTTTGTGCCCTAGGAATTTTCTCAAAAGGAAGAATGTGAAAATATGACTGAAAGTTGTCAACCATGCATTTGTAGGGCATTAAGTTTTCATCCTTGGTGTCATATTCATTGTTGACCTGATTGATGACCAATTGAGAATATCCGAAGACTAGAGGTGTTTTTGTTTTCCATTTGATGGCCATTCAGAGTCTTGTGATAAGTGCTTCATATTCTACAACATTGTTTGTACATGGAAAAGCAATGCAAAATGACTTAGGAATGGATTCCCCTTGTGTTGTGATAAACAATATACTTGCTCCTGAGCCATGATTAGTATGAGACCCATCAAAGTATAATTTCCAAGGTGATTTAGGCTCTGTATGAAATATAGACTCATCAAGGAAGTCTGCTACTAGTGGATGATTTCCTTGTACATGTGCATCTGCTAATTGATCTAGTATCACTCATCCTTTTATGGCCTTTGGTTCCAAATACTGTATGTCATACTCAATATCATAACCCATTTTTCCAAGTGACTTGTCAATGTTGCGCAGCTTAGGAGTTACTTCAATGGATCAATCTTTTCCACTAGATGTGTCTTGTGATTCAACATGTAATGTATTAACTTCTGGGCGGTGAAGACAATATGTGTGTAATTTAGCTCATATTTGAACAATGTCTGACTGATGTAGTATATTTCCCTTTCCTTCTCATCATGATAATTTTGTGCAAGCAATTCCCCCAGTGCTGAAGTTTTTGTAGAAATGTATAGAATCAAAGGTTTTCCTTCAATAGGTGGCATTATGATAGGTGGTGACAATAAATAGTCTTTGATATGTTGGAATTCCCTTTGACACTTATCAGTCCACACGAAGGGGATATCTTTGCACAAGAGATATTGAAATGGTTGGCACTTGTCTACTAGTTGCACAATGAAACGTCAGATAGACTGTAATCTTCCTTGCAATGTCCTTAGCTCATTTATTCCTTTTGGCAGAGGCATGTCTAATATGGCTTTTACTTTGGCGGGATCAACTTCAATGACTCTATGAGAAACTATATATCCCAAAATTTTTCCTTATTTCACACCAAAGACACACTTCTTAGGATTCAAGCGGACCTTGTACTCGTCCAGTTTTTTGAAAATTTTGTCTAACACATTAAGGTGATCCTTGCGCATCAAAGAATTTTCCAAAAGGTCATCCACATAATCTTCCATTAAGGTATGCATGAGGTCATGAAAAATTGTTGTCATTCCTTGCTGATATGTGGCACCTGCATTGTTGAGGCCAAAGGGCATGACGTTCCAACAGTATGTACCCCAGGGACATGTAAATGCTATTTTATGCTGATCTTCAGGGGCAATCCGAATCTGATTATAGCCCAAGAAACCATCCATAAGGGACAACATCTCGTATCCTGCTGTAAGGTCAATTATGATGTCTATGTTATTAATGGAAAGTCATCCTTTGGACACACTTTGTTCAAGTCATGAAAGTCTGTATAGATGCATATTTGACCATTCAGCTTAGTGATAGGTACAAGATTTGAAATCCATTCAACATGGTCTATTGATCTTATGAATCTTGCCTCCAACAATTTCTTGAGCTCTGCTTTGACTAATAAGGCGATTTGTGAATGCATCTTTTGTAGCTTCTGTTTTATTGGCTTGGCATCTAGAAGTAAGGGTAGATGGTGTAAGACTAATTCTGGATCCAACCCAGGCATATTGGCATAGGACCATGCAAAGTTAACCTTACGTTTTGAGAAGAATTTTTGGAATTTTGGTTTCTCTTCCTCTGTCAAAGATGCTACAAAGAGAATGATTTTGAGATCTTCTGTTGTGGCTATGTTAACTTCCATGGTGTCCTCAATGAGCATTTTTTATTTTTCCTATGTCACGGGGAGAAAGTCCAATCCTCCATCCTTAGGCACCTCGAAGAGGTTTTCACCCTCAGATACGTCCTTTATTTTTACTTTTGTATCGTCAAAAGGTGCCTTGTAGTTTTCACCTAAAGACGTGTTTTTTTTTAATTATTTTTATTTTTGTGACTAGAGGATTGCATAGTCTTCCTGAAGTATGCTGCACAATCTAGGTCTATGGAAAATCTAGCCTTGTGGTCCCCAATTGGTATACCCTCACAGAGTCCCATGAATTCTGCAATGGCTTCATCATTCTGAAAAATGTCCATAGTAGGAGGGCCTTGTTGACCCGAGTCAATGAGTTGTGGGTAGACAAGGGAGATACCATCATCAGTGTTGGAAAATGGTGGGGACAATGTGGAAAGCATGCAGACAGATTTAGAAAGGGTAAAGATGAAATTTTCATCTTCCAACTCCCATTCAGAGTCTATCCAATATTCTTCTTCACTTGATTTAGACAAGTCAGGCTGATTGGAAAAATAAGGGACAAATGGATTGGAATCACGTTCGGTAGTGTCATGTGGCAAGTAAGATGAATCCAAATGGTCAATGTGATTAGATGATTGTGTAGGTTTATCATCATTGTGAGGCCAAAAGAGTCCTACCCATTCTTCTCTTTTCAATGGGACTTTAGGAGAGTCCTTAGGAAGGTCAAATTTAAACATCCATCTGAATTGTTCATAAAAATAAGGTTCAACAGGTTCAAGAAACATTTCATCAAGGCAACAATCGCTTAGGGATCTTTGGGAACCAAATTCCCACTCATGTGAGTCAATTTCGGTAAGGGAATCTTCGGTAGTCTTGACACTTTTAGAAACATTCATGCTCTCACCTGAAAGTACATTGGTACGTTGATCATTAGTTTCAGGTAGCCCAAACCCTAACCCAAGATATTTTGGTCTTCGAGATGGCATTATAGGTTTTCATCTTGCAGTTTTGTTTTTTTGCAAGGTCACTAATTTTGTCATAGCCTTTTTCCTTCACCATGTCATAGCCTTTTCTATATATTTGGATTGGTAATGGGGGACAGGTTTTTTGGATCTTTGTAAATGGAAGCTGATATGTCTTCAATGTATTCTTTGTTTAGTTCACCCCATTTTGTGAAAATCGTCGTGGGAGGAACCTTAAAATTTTATTTGGGTTCCATTATGAAACAAGGTCGACCATAAGCCTTTGGAGACTTGGGTATTTTAGTGATGCAATAGGCCATACTCAATTTATATTCTCCACAACCTTGGTCCTAGATCTTGATATTAGGATCAACCTTTGGGATGGAGGGAGATAGTATAGAGGAAGTCAGAGGAGTGGATGTGGTTGGTTTGGCAAGTGTGGATGAATCAATTTATTTGGATGAAGAGGATGTTGAGGCTTCACGGTTAATAGGCACTTGATGTTCTAAAATACCCCTCAAATTAGTGCAATACTGGAAGGGATTGGGGTCGCCATGTATAGTGATTTTGGTGCCATCAAAAGGAAACTTCAAACATTGATGGTAAGTGGATGGAACAAATTTTAAGGCATGGATCCAAGGTCGAGCAAGCAAGACATTATAGGGTAGCTCAAGATCTAGGACTTGACATGTTGTATCCACAATGACTGGCCTAACTCGGATAGGAAGTGTGATAATGCCCTGAGAGGAGCATTCCTCATCATCATAAGCCTTTATAACAATAATTTTGGTAGCGTCTACACAAGCATCAAAGAATCCCAAAGCTTTAACCAGTTTTAGGGAGCATATGTTCAGTCCTGCTCTGCCATCTACTAAGACTCGTCTAACCTTATGTTTATGGATGAAGACTTTGATATGCAATGCATCATTGTGAGAGGGTTTCGGTGATGAATAATATTGGTCTAAAAATTTTATGTGATGGGGAGTGGTTAGGCATCCCACCATGGCTTCAAATTGATTGACATCAATGTCATAAAGGATGAAAGACTCCTATAAAGTTTTGTCAAGTATGGCCTTGTGTGTCTGAGAGATGCATAACAACTCAAGTATAGAGATTTGGGAGGGTGTTTTTCCTAGTTGGTCAATGAGATTGAACTGTCCCTTAGGTTGTAACTGTTTGGCGAATGGACCAAGTTGCGACTGTTTGGTAGATGGACTAGGTATTGTGATATTTGGCTATCTAGGAGGGGGAGGACCAACTATGGTGATTTTGCTTCTGCGGGTAGTGACATTACACTCATGTGTTTTCTTGATGGTAATTGTATTAACATATTCGTCAGTGACTCAGATGTGATTGCTAATGGGTCCACCAGAATAGTCAAAGTCGGTGCGAGTGTAATTGGCTCAATTATTATTAGTCTTTGGTCCTGACGTAGAGGGATTATTTGAACCATGGTCTTGTAGTGGGTTTTTATGGATTGTATGGTCTGTGTTTGAGGCAAACTATTGTACGCCTAATTTGATGGTGTGATTTTCAATGAGATATTGAACAATATTTCTTAATTGTATACAAGAGGAAGTTTTATGCCCTTTTGAGCGGTGGTAATCACATAATACGTTTTCATCCCACCAAGATGGCTTGAATTGTCTTGGGTCATATGGCTTAGGGTCCTACAATGTGATGACACCATTTTAGAGGAGCTTCTTAAGGACCTCTTCAATTGGTTCACCCAAGGCAATGTATGTGCATCTTTTTGGAAATTGTCTAGTTTGGCGTGGCTATTGTTGGCTTTGATTGTTTTGACTATTCTGATTGTTTTGATTATTTTGGATGGCATTTGTAGTAGGTGTCGGTGTGGTTAATGGTGTGGTTTAAGGTTGAGCTCCTTTGAGAGTGAGTATAGGACTTGTTGTGTTTACTTCCTTAGCATCAACAACACCATCATTAGTGATGCGTTTATTTTTTATCCAATATTTAATTTTGTCAACAAGCATGTTTGTGTTCATGTTCTTGTTACCATATTTGAGTTCTCCTTTAGCAATAAGGGCCTTTTCGAGTTGGACTCCTTTTTTGATGAGGTCTGCAAAAGTGGTATATCAATGAACTTGTAAATTGTATTTTAAGGGGCCCAAAAGGTTTTGGACAAACATGTATACCTTTTCCTTTTCTGGTATCTCAACATGGCAATGACTTGCTAAAATTCTCCATCTTTGGAAGAATGGGATAAAGGTTTCATCGATTTCTTCTTGAGTAAGCGTACATAAATTGGTAATGGTGACATCAGTGTTAATGTTATAGGCGTAATTTTACACAAATTTTTTAGCAAGTTCCTCCCATGATTTTATTCCTTTAGGAAAGGTAGAAATCCATTCTAGTGTGGGACCTACGAGACTCCTAGGGAAGAGTCTCATCAAATAGGTATGCTCATAAGCTACGTCCATGCAATTGGTTGTAAATTATCGAATGTGTTCAAGGGGATTTGTCTTGCCTTTGTATTTAGTGAAGTTTGGCACCATGTATCCAGGAGGGAACCGTGGTATGTGTAGAATTGTGTCAAAATGGTATGGACATATGTCATATGATGCGTGGGTCTTTTTGTGTTGCATCTACATGTTCTCCATATGTTTTTGCAAGGTTGTGACTTGAGCAGTGAGTGCATCAATTATGGGGTTGTTCGTAGCATCACACATGCCAGTGATAGGTATTTCATGAGTCCCCATTTGCTGTGAGGATATGCTCAGATTTGGTATGTATTGATGTGGGATGTGTGACATGTTTTTATTTGGAATTTGTTGGTATTGCGAATTCTGATTAGGAATGTGTTGTTTTGTATGGATGTGTGACGCGTATGTGGGTATGTGTACTCCTATAGTGTTTTTCTATATTTGTGGAATATGTTGACCTTGAGTGTTTTGGTGTCCAAATGAAGTCATGTGTTGTGTAATCTGATTTCCTTGTTCAAATTGGTAAATGTGGCCATGTGGAATGTTGGTGTTTTGTCTTTGGGGGATATTGGTATTAAGTTGTGATGAAGTATTGACATTTGGTTGGGGTCCTAGAATGGAAATCCGTTGTTTATTCCTCCCAAAGGGGTTGAATGAATTTGTTCCCACGGTATTATTTGTAGACCCAATTAAAGGATTTGATGATGTTTCTCCCATGGCACTAGATGAAGCTCCAAATAAAAGGTTTGAAGAACTTTCCCCCATTGTTGAGGATCCAAAGGTAGCTCCAATTGCTTGTGAGGACGTCAACTGTTGAAATTAGGGGCATTGATTGTGATGTGGCTTGTGACATGGTTGATGTTCCTCCAATGGATGTTGTATTGACGGTGTTGGAAGTATTTTGATTGTAGGTGCCATTAGAGGTAGCATTGATGGTGTTTGTTGCACTTTGTATGGTGGCACCAATTAAGGTATTGTTTGCATTGTGTTGGGGTTGACTGGTGTTGGAAGTATTGTTTGCATTATTGTTGGCATTGTGATCAGGAGATGCCGCTCTTAAAGTGTTAATGTCAAACCCATGTGGCAATTTGGACCCTTGGTCTAAAAGCATGGCTAGATATCTCTGTGAATCTTGTAAGCTAATTTCTTCCACAAAGGAGGCCACGTCTAGATTTTGAGTGGCAACTTCTAAGTCTTCCATGAATACATGTCCATTTTCATCTCTATGTATGAATGGTTCAAAGGGGTTGCGTGAGGAAGATGGCATGTTCATGTCACTGAAAGGATTAATAAAAGATGCCCCCATGTCTGTGTCTTGGTTCATGTCATTGGAAAAGTTATAGGGGTTGGTGTCTTGTCCAAAAGGGTCCATTTGTCTTCTTTTCCTTTGGAGCCTAGTCTCAACCATATAAGGATTTTCTCACATGAGGAAGATGAAAATGATAACTAATTTTATGAATGGGAATGATATGACACCATGTTTTTGGATTTTTTTGAATAAGGGATGCAAATGCAACTATGTTTTTGGGTTTTCTGGCAATAAGAGATGCAATATGACAATGTTGCAAAAGGACAATGAAGACTAGGATGAAAGGTATGACACTATTTTTTTTTTTATATTTTTAGGAATAAGGGATGAAAAATGGGGACTAAAATGACTTAAATGTTCTAAGGTATGCAAATACAAAGGTCAAAGCAATTTTGATGGACTTTAGAAAAGGTTTACTCAACCACTCAAAGTTTGGTCTATGTCTCAATTTGGATCATCAAAGGACTTGTTGGTATGACTAAATGATAATGACAAGATGAAAAAGTGAGGTTTCCCAACTAGATTTTTCAGTTGGAAAGCTCTCAAAAAAGGACAATGACTAAAGGAAATGATTTTGGCTAAGTCCAATGATAACCTACTTTTGAAGGCAAAGATTTTGCAAGGTATGGTAAGTTTTCCTATTCCAAATTTTGCAACAAAATGAGGACCTAAAGACTGGTTTAGTGCTGAAAATGATGATGATGGAATCTAAGGGTGCAACTAACAATTTGCAAGGATGGACCTATGGAAAAATGCAAGCTAAAAGATGCAAGAAATGGAAGATTTGAGCAATTCCTTTTCTGGTTTTCAATAGAGGCTACTGGAAAAAGATGTTTGACAACAATTTGAAGGCATTTTAGCTCGGGTTTTGGACTGTAACAGTGTTCTTGTAAATGCTAGGTGATTGCATCATTTCAGGTCTCAAATTCATTGCAGGATGTCAAATGCATTGCAGTTTCAACAAGTGCATTGTTACAGGTCGTAGATGTGGCTCAAGAAAGCAATTGCGGTGTTCTAGAAATCAAGTGCAGTTTAGACCAGTCAAATGCATTGTACAAGGTGGAAAATGCAGCTTAGTAGAGCGATTGTGGTGCAAAAAGTCTCAAATGCGGTTTAGAATGGCGAATGTGTTGCACAAAATAACAAATGCATTGTAGGTTGAATAAAGGTCTGGTTTGTTTGCAATTTTGGAAATTTTTTTAGAATTGTTTCAGTTTGGGTGAGTGTTTCCAGGTTTGTGAAAGGTGTTTACTTGTTCAATGTCTTAGAAAACACTTGGAAAATGCAATGTTTTGTCTTTGAATGTTTGAGAACATGCACAATGAAGACAAACACAATCCTAGGTTAGGCAAGGACTATATCCACTAGATTCCATGTGGGTTTCCCCAGCCACACTTATTCTTAGTAGGTGATTTAGAAGCTTGGCCACACAGACTCCCCCTTACATTGCACTCACTTCTTAGGTCAACCAAGCTTCAAGCCCCCATAATCTCCCATGGTAGGATTTTCACCTCTACTAAGAACTACGAGAATGTGGATGCCTTGGCAATGACCATTGTTGCACCATCGAATAGATGGGTATTTGGCAACTACACAAAGGTTTTTAGTTCAGGACTCTCGTTCGAGTGGCCACACATGAGGCAAGATTAGCTCGGATAAGGAGGAATTCCAACCTGAAGAGGTTACACTCAATAGGGTTTTGGGGAAATCACTTGTTTGTATGACACATTTGCACTCATAATCCTAAGTTTTCCATTAGGATTCACATTTGTATACTGGTCGGGAATAGCTCGGCTAAAGAGCGTCATTGTTGGTTTGACTCACCTTGGGGTGAGTACTTTTTCCCACCAAGGAAGAACCAATTCCTAGAGTCAATAATAGTTTCTCTTGCACCCAGGATCACACAAGTGCGCAAGGAGAGAGGATACTTCTATTATTGAATCGAGGTTACACAAATTGGAAACACTTGTTCTTTTTAGTTACCCAAATTGTAATGTGAGGCAAACACATAAAACACTTTTTTCATTTTAAACTTTAAATCAATGTGAAACAAACGAAGTTCATTTTAAGCCCATGACATTAAAATGCATGTAAATTTTAGCCTTATGAGTTTCAATGCAAGACTATGTTCATTTTAAGCCCATGAGTGAGTATGCATGTTCATTTTAACCAATGAAATGTGAATGCAAGTTGTTTGTTGTTTGTTTGCTTGATTAAGGAATTGGAAAAGTGATATGAAAATCAACAAACAAAGGTTAGACTCCTTGCCACATGCTACCAACAGAATATTAGTAACCCAAAAACCTCTAAGCTACTAAATGGAAAAGAAAAATTTGGAAAAATTAATAAAAAACAAAAAGGAAATTTTAACCAGGAAAATGCATCATTCTACGGAGAAAATGTGTCACAGGGCAGAAACCTAGATTTTATCAGGCAAATGTGTCAGTCTGTAGAGCAAATGTGTCCCGACTGTTAGATGCGTTGTTCTAGTCTGTAGATGTGTCACAACAGAGCAAATGCATCATTTTGTTTAGCGAATACAACTTAGGATCTCAGATGCATCGTTCTACAGATCAAATGTGTCATGACACAATGTTTGCGGCTCAAAAATTTGCAAATGTGGCTCTCTGTACCTATACCTGCAAAATAAAAAGAAAAATCTACAAAAACAAGTGTTTTGGCATTGGGTTCACCAATGTAGCTTAGGGAAAATACTAGGTTAGCATATTAGAGCTTAAACAAAATAACCCAAAGCAAAGCAATGAAGAACAAAGGAGTATAAAACATGAAAACAAGGAAAGATCTCACCAAATGTCTTCAACCTCTATGATTAACCTCCATTGCACCTTCTCTATTTGTTGCAATATTATATTTGCCCTCAGATTTGTGATGAACAACCTATGACTATGCCAATGTCCTAAGTAAATGTTGAAGGATTCTATCAAATGCTACATGATGCAACTATGAAGCAACTGTGAAGCATGAAAATTTCTAAAGCATGAAGTTAGGAAATGCCAATATGTATGAAGTGTAAGTGTCAAATGAGGCCAAAATTTCCATTTTATAGAAAGGTCAATTTTGGGTGAATGGCCAAGATTAAAAGTTGACAAATGCCCTAAGATCAATGGTCAAGACTAAATGTGACAACCCACAATTAGGGTTAGGGAAACATTAGGGTGAAATTTGAAATGAATGGTTAAGATTTGATTTTAGAAAACCAAATCAAATGGACCAGGTTACATGTGACAAGGAGATACAAATGACACATAAAAAGAAAGAGATGAAAAATCAAATAATAATAGAAATTATTTGATTTATGGTGGAAAGTTGTCATTTTGAATTAAAAATTAATTTAATTCAAAAGCGAGGCCATATGATAGTAAATAATTAATTTGAATTATTTACTTGGAGAAAGAAAATAGAAAGTGAGACAATTTTTTTTGATACATAAGCCAATTAATATTATTGATAGAAATTCGAATACACCCGTTTGCTAAGTAGGTATGAGGGAAAAATAAACTATGGAGAACTAGCCCTCATAAAAACTACTAACAAACAAAAAACCACCATGACACTAGGCCATAAGCACCAAACCAACACCCATTATAGGCCACTGCAAAACATGGCAACCATATCCAGACCACGCCAAACTCGAGCAAAAAAATTACACAGCCAAAACCACCCAAAGAAACAAACAAACCAAAGTAAACTATGTCTAACCAAAGAGCTAACAACACTACTTTACAGGAATTTATTCAAAATAGAAATTCTTCAAACCCCGCTTTCCACTCCACACTATCAACCGCCATTATCCCAAATAATTTTTTGAGAAAGATAATTGCCACCGCCGCAATCAACCTATGCCTCATTAGCCCCAGACCCTGCAAATTCAGAAGGAAGGGATAAATTTTCACCGTGTCCTCCGAACGCACCCTTTCCACATCACAAGGCCGCAAAAAACCTTGTCCTTCAATCACCACCTGAAGAACATCGTCAACATTTTCATACAGGTCCTTCCTAAACAACTTAACTAACAACCTTTTAGCTTCCACCTTCAGCTCCAAATTGTTTAGCAGTGAGGCAAGAAAACATGAAGAAATATGCAAATTATCTCCCCCATACTCCTCGCATTCAGTGTGGCCAGAACCCAACACCATTTTTACTGCCGCGAGCACCAAAGTATCGTAGTTCACTAGAATCCTTTTCAAGCGTTGGTCAGAGACCTCCCTAAAGGAATCCTTCCTTACCGACGACTGCAGGGAAATAGGGGTGTCAGCCCCAAAATGAGCTAATCTCGCCACTGAGACCTCAATTAAAAACTTAGAACTCTTCGCCATTCTCTGCCCCTTACCACAGATGATTGACAGGAGAGGCAGAGCGACCCACAACCAACATCCAAAAACATAAAAATTGAATGCAAAAAGAGATCTGTTCCTACCATAAATAAGCCTGGATCCCCAAGGCCTCCACCCGCCACCAACCATACTCCAACTTTATGATAGATGTCCTCTCTAAAAGGAGAGCGTTTCTTTCCATTTAAAACCATCATCTCATTGCGTTGAAATCGATGCCAAATCCAACCGACAACATCTTCCCAGCTTGTCGACTTGATAAGCCAACTCCTCCCCATGTACTAACTTGCCAACTTGGCACCTCATACCATCGTCGATTGACACTGTGGCAACCTTTCCCAATCCCTCCCCCACCGTGGAGGTTCACCCACCCTGCCGCTCACGAAAGTGAGACAATTTTGAATAAATAATTTTATTTAAAATTAGGAGAGGCCAAAGTGGACTATAATTAAATAAATTAAATAATTTATTTAATTATAAGAAGACATTTAGGAGTTAATGATATATTTAAATAGATAAATAAAATTTATTTATTTAAATAATTAGGAGGAAATAATGGACAAAAGATAATTAAATAAATTTAAGAATTTATTTAATCATAGAGCGGCATTAGAAAATTAGCGACACATTTAAATAAATAAATAAAATTTATTTATTTAAATCGTTAGGAGGAATAAAATACTTGAATTAAATAAATAATTAAGAAATATTTAATTAATAGTTGAAATCAGACCATAGGACATAATTAAATATTTTAATTATGTTAGGAAGAATTGTGGAGAGAATAGAATTTATAGGCCTAGGTCAATTTTGTGTGTCTACATCAATAACTCGCAAAAAATAAGAATTATCTCAATGGAAAGATATATCAGAATGGAGCAACGTAGTGATGCAAAGAAGAATTGTATGCAAATGAGGTGAGAATATATCATATGTATACCCAAAAACCAACTTCTATAGATTACATTCAAGGCTTAAGCAATGACGCTTCTCAACAATATACTATCGACTCAACTTCACAAAGAAAAGGTGGCAGACTCCAATCACATTGCTCACCAAAACTATACATCAAATCGACTATTTGCTTGCCACAACAATTTGACCACTTCATAAAGCACATGCTTCATTTAGTAAATTGACTTCTAGGCTTATAAGACTTCTAAAAAATATGCAAAATTTATAACATGGTGCTGAGTATCCACACATTTCCTATTCTCATGTTTGTAGTTTAACCAAAGGAATCAGTCAATAATGATCTGGCTCCACATTACACAGTCGACTTGGTCATAGAATTGGCAATCAACACATAATAATGAATTTACCTCCATATTAATAGTGTTGTTAGTGCTTTGAATCAACATGTTCCTTATCATAATTCACATCATTTTATTCATTGTGTTAAATACACTTCACAAAGTAGATCAATACTTATGTATTTCCATCACTCATTACCAACAATGATAATTGTGGTTCAATACTTGGTATTGTGCTAAAACCATACCATATGTTAACCTTTGACTACCTTCATTAATGCGTTGGCCATAAGTCTTTATGCATTCCCCTCTTCATGCTTGAGACTTTAACACATTATTCACAAAGCATTGGCCTTTACTACCCTATGCGCTATGATTCATATAAAAGCATTTATTTTAATATATTCATAGTATTACCATGCACTTCCATATAGACAATGATTAACTTTGTATAGAGATATCTCTCTCTCTATCTCACATATGCGCTAGCTATATATAGCACTATTTCCTATTACCACAGTGCCATATACTTTGTAAAACATGCATGTAATGAATAGGTATATTATATATGTATACATATGCATATACATATTTGTATATATAGCATAATGATTTTATGTGTATATACATCCCCACTAACATCAAGTTCATTAAATAAAACTTTTGATAAACAAATGCATAAACTCATGTTATCGTTGTCTATCAACAATATTATAAGTATATATCCATATACATGTATATATGCTTATATACATATATAGTTGTGCTCGTATGGATACTCCATCATGTCACACATACGTGTTTATGAACATGGGTGTATATATGTTTATATGCATATACACATATCACGTTACTATATCATATCGACATAAATACATTTATATTCTCATCAACATGCATATACATTAAGTGTATACATACATACACATATATATCTAAGCAATTCCTCATGCATGCATATTTGTAAGTATTTCTACTTACATACATATGCACATAATTGTGCTCTCATGCATGGATCTATATATATATATATGTTGGATGTTGTGGTTGTGTTGCTGATATTTTGTTCTCATTGATGTCAACACTATTAGTATTAGTGCATTTGAAGCTGTATATGTCGAGGATATTGAGAAAATTGTAATGGAATGAGTTGTAGATTATCAGTGGTGAAGTGATGTTCTGTTTGTCGGTGAGTTCTGTACGTTGTTGATCAAAGGTTGTGGACTAAAGGGTTTCTTGTTGAGTATATCTACTTTATCCACGTTGATTTTCAGAGATCCGCGTGAAGATTTAATCGAGTTATGAAGATTTGTATTTTGATAGTTTCTCCATTACTTTAGTTTGTGTTCTTGAATGAAGATTACGTGATTCCAGTTGGTTCAGTTGCTGCAGATGATTTTCTAGTGATTCATTATGCTTGTGGATGTTTCTAGATCATGCTCTATCTGTGTTGCACATCCGCATTGATCATTGTGCTCACGATCCGATATTTTCTCTTGAGTGTTCATGTTTTTTATGTTCTTGGCCGACAAGGTGTTGAAGCGTGTTGTGGATCTTCGAGGAGTAATTAATTGAAGTGTTTTCACATTGGAGATGTTGATTTGGGTCTTTACTAAGCTATGGTAGACCTTGGTTGATTCGCATTGAAAATTATCTATTGTTTTGGGCCAACAGTTTGTATTCATTTTATTATTTCTTTGTGGCCGACTTGTAGCGATGTAATTTCATGTTGCAGATATATAAGAGTGATTGTTTATTCAAATTGAAGTGTGCCAGAAGAAGTTCTTGTGTATGAGATGTGTGAATAATGTCCAAATCATTCGAAGGCAGAGACGAGTGTGAAGAAGAGTGAAGAAGTGTTCATATGCTTAACCAGAACTATAATTAGGCATTAGTAGATGCTATTTTCTCAGTTCAAAATCTGGATGGTTGTAATCTGAATCTCTTTGTAAGACAATGTGTCTTCCTTTGTAATTGAGCAGTGAGCTCTAGGTAGTTTTCCTGAATGCATGTGCATTCCCCATTTATTCTTCTTATACTTTTAACAGGGTATATTCTTGTGGACTGACCTCCACCGTGGTTTTTCCCCTAACAGGGTTTCGACATAAAAAATATTCATGTTATGTGCGTTTTTGATGTGTTGTTGATTCATGCTTTCATTGATATTGATTAGATCTAAGAACAAGGATTAATAAGTTTAATAAGTTTGAAATTTGGTGACAAATGATTCACCCCCCCTCTTAGTTATCTTCCCTTGTGTTGCCAACAATTGGTATTAGAGCTTAGTTCCTTGGAAGAAGTTTAACAACTTGAGGTGATCTGGGATGGCGACATATAAGAAGGATAGTCTGAGATTTGATGGAAAAAATTATTCTTTATGGAAGACTCGAATGGAGTGCCATTTGAGATGCATTGGTGAACCCTATTGGAGCATTACAAGTAATATGTATGTTATACTACCGAATGGTCCTACTACTTCTACTGAGATCAGGGATGCTGAGTATAATATTAAGGATAAGGAAGTATTGTTGAGTGCTTTGACTGATATTGAGATGAAAAATGTTATGGATCTAAAGACTGCTTATGAGATCTGGAAAAAGTTGGAAATTTTGTATGAAGGTGAAGCTAATGTGAAGATTGCTAAGTTGCAGAGTTTGAATGGGAAATATGAAATGTTGAGAATGGGTGATGATGAAAATGTTACTACTTTCATGCAAAGAGCGAATGAACTTGTGTGTGGTATCAGATGTGCTAGTGGAAAGTTGGAAGAATCATAGATTTTTGCTAAAGTGCTTAGATCCTTGCCCACTGCTTATAAAGTCAAAGCTATAGCTATTGAAGAACTTTGGACTGTAACAATTGTAACCAAAGATATGTTGGTTGGTAAGTTGACTGCTTTTGAGTTGAGTGAATTTGGTGATGACCTTCCTAAGGTTGAATCTGCATTTAAGGCTATTACTTCCGGAAGAGATAGATAGAGATATGATTCAGGTGAGAGTTCATCTAGAAAGACATTCAAGTATGAGGATGAAATCAAACAGATTGAAGAAGAAGAAAGAGAGTTGGAAGAGATGGAAGCACCTATTGTTAAGAGAGTATTGAGAGGAAAAGGTAAGTATGAATGAAAATTGCCTCTTAAATGTTTTTCTTGTAATAAGATAGGTCATTTTGCATCAAGGTGTCCGGAAAGAGCCTCTAAACCAAGACATAACAAGCATAAATTTCAAAAGAAGTGTTACTATGTTATTGATGAAGGTGTGACAAATGATGAATCTAATAAAGGTGAAGACAAATGGGTGTTTATTTCTATCAAGGAAAATAATCCCATGTCTACTGAATCTGCTAGTTGTACAAATATGGAGAAAGCCCTAGCTGCTCGAGTTGAAGAAAAATATGAACGGGTAATTGATAGTGGATGTTCACATCATATGACTGGAGACAAAAGTAAGTTTGTAAGTTTGGAAAAGTATGATGGTGGTGATGTGAGATTTGGTGATAACACAACTAGTGTGATCCGTGGAAGAGGATGCATTTCTCTTGATGGTAAGAATAATACTGATGATGTCCTGTATGTGGAAGGTCTGAAGCATAATCTTTTAAGTGTCAAATAGATGGTTGACAAGGGTTACAATCTTCAATTCAAGGATGGAAAGTGAAAAATATTGGGATGTTCTGGAAATGTGATTGCATCAGGTACAAAACAAGAGGTAATATCTTTCATCTAAATGCTGCTATTAAAAGTTGTTTGATTGCTCAAGTTGATGAAAGTTGGTTGTGGCATAGGAGAATGTGTCATGTTAACTTTGATAACATTGTTAAGATAAGTTACACTAAGGTTGTGAGAGATCTACCTAAGTTGGTAAAACCTACTAATGTCATTTGCAAGGAATTCCAATTGGGAAAGCAAAGTAGAATTTCATTTTGGAGCAAACAACATTGTTCAAATGAATTGTTGGAGCTTGTGCATATTGATTTGTGTGGTCCCTCTAGAATCAGAAGTTTACCAGGTTATAGTTATTTCAATATGTTTCTTATTGATGATTATTCAAGAATGATGTGGGCTACTTTCTTAAGGGAGAAATTTGAAGCCATGGAAAAGTTTAAGATCTTTAAGGCTATGGTTGAGATAGAGACTGGTTTGAAGATTAACTGCCTGAGATTCGATAGAGGTGGTGAATTCGCTTCTGGTGAGTTTAATTCTTTTTGTGAAGAACATGGAATAAAAAGACAATTATTTGCACTATAGACCCCTCAAGAAAATGGAGTTGTGGAAAGAAAGAACATAAAAGTTCAAGATGTTGCTAGAACTATGATGCTAGAAGGAAATGCTCCTCATATCTACTGGAGAGAAGTTGTGAGTACTGCGGTATATATTCTCAATTAGGTACAAATCAAAGGTGATACTAGTAAGACCCCTTTTGAGCTATGGATTGGTCATAAGCCTACTGTTAGATATTTCAAAATCTTTGGGAGTAGATGCTATATCATAAGAGATGAAGATATAGGAAATTTTGATGCTAGGAGTGATGAAGGAATCTTTTTGGGTTATTCTACTAAAAGCAAGGCCTACTTGGTGTTAAAATAAGAGATTGAAGAAAATGGTTGAAAGTGCAAATGTTAAGGTTGATGAAGACATTGCTAAACCATCCAAAACCTATGGATATTATTCTGATGATCAGAATGACAATACAAACAAAGGTCAAACTTCAAATCAAGTGCAAATCATTTCGGTGAATCAAGAAGATCAAGAGAAAGAAGAAACTGGTGAAAGAGCAGAAGAGAGATTTGAAGAGCCTGAAATTCAAGAATGTTCTAAGAATCTGAGGTATGTAAGATTGAATCATTCAGAAGATCAAATTATAGGTGATAAAAACAAAGGTGTCCAAACTAGGAGAAAAATTGCAGAAGAATATTGCTTGATTTCAAAGACTGAGCCTACTAGTGTGAATGAAGCATGGAAAGATGCACATTGAGTTAAAGCAATGAAAGAAGAGCTACAAAAAATTGAGAAAAATGATACATGGATTCTTGTTCCTATACCTAAGGATAAAAATGTAGTTGGAACTAAATGGGTCTTTAGAAACAAATTGAATGAGCAAGGTGAAGTGGTTAGAAACAAAGCAATACTGGTATGCAAAGGATATTCACAGATGGAAGGAATTGATTTTGAAAAGACTTTTTCTCCTATTGCTAGAATTGAAGCTATAAGATTATTTATTGGCTATGTTGCTTACAAAAACTACAAGGTTTATCAAATGGATGCCAAGTCTGCTTTTCTAAATGGTGAATTGGAAGAAGAGGTGTATGTTGAGCAACCTGATGGATTTCAGTTGACTGATAAGGGAGATATGGTATGTCGGTTGAAGAAAGAACTATATGGAATTAAGCAAGCCCCTAGAGCATGGTATGCCAGATTGGACAAATATTTGCTAAAGCTTGGATTTAATAAAGGTACTGCTTATAGTAATCTATATTTCAAGAATGGTAATAAAGATTTGATTGTGGAAGTTTTTGTTGATGATATCATTTTTGGAGGAGATGATGGTTTGTGCATGAAGTTTTCTAATGAGATGCAGAGTGAGTTTGAGATGTCAATGATTGGAGAGATTAAATTCTTTTTGGGATTACAAATTACTTAGTTAGATAAACTGATCTTTATATCTCAACCCAAGTATGTGAAAGAATTGCTAAAGAAATTTGGTATGGAAGATTCAAAGCCAGTTGGTACACCTATGGTGACTAGATGGAAGTTGACAATAGAAGATGATTCTCCAAAGGAAAATCAAACTAGATACAAATCAATGATTAGTGGATTGATTTACTTGACTCAAACTAGGCCTAATATCATGAATGCTGTATGTATTGTTGCAAGATTTCAAGCTGATCCGAGGGAATCTCATGTGACTGCTGTGAAGAGAATTTTCAGATACTTGAAAGGGACAATTGACTTTGGTCTATGGTATGCTAAAGATGATGATCTTACCTTGAGTGCCTTTACTGATGCTGATTGGGAAGGAGATGTGGATGATAGAAAAAGTACTAGTGGTGGTGCATTTTTCTTAGGTAAGAAGCTAATCTCATGGTTGAGTAAAAAGAAGAATGCCATTTCTTTATCTATTGTAGAGGCCAAATACATTGCTACTACTAATAATTGTACTCAAGCATTATGGATGAAGTAGATGATGAAGGATATCAGAGTTGTATATGATGAGCCTATTGCTATATTATATGATAATTCAAGTGCCATTAACATTTCTAAGAATCTGGTGATGCATTCAAAAACCAACTATCAAGTTTCACTTTTTGAGAGAAAAGGTAAGTGAAAAGGAAGTCAGGTTGGAGTATGTGCCTACTAAGGAGAAGATTGCAGATATCTTTACAAAGCCATTGCCTAAGGATACTTTTGAGTATCTCAGAGGGAAGCTAGGGGTAATTACCCCTCCCAATCAAAACTGAGGATGCATTGCATTGCATCAGTCTATGCATTTCATAATCATATCTTAACTTAGATTGATGTTGTGGTGGCTACTACTCAGGGGGAGTAGTCAAATGGTTCAAAAATTCAGATATGTGGTTCAGAGCTTAGAGATCTTTGTCATTGATGTCAAAGGGGGAGAAGAGTAATGTGAAAAATTGGTGATTATCTGGGGAAACGAGCCTTGTGGAGAGAAGATCATGTGAAAGAGTTGAGGAGAAAAAGAGTCAGAACCTAAGGGGGAGTAAGTGTTAAGAGATAGTTGCGTTGATGGTGTTTTTCACATCATGTGTTTCCATCAATGCCAAAGGGGGAGATTGTTGGATGTTGTGGTTGTGTTGCTGATATGTGGTTGTCATTGATGTCAACACTATTAGAATTAGTTCATTTGAAGTTGTATATGTCGAGGATATTGAGAAAATTGTAATGGAATGAGTTGCAAATTGTCAGTGGTGAAGTGATGTTCTGTCTGTCGTTGAGTTCCATACATTGTTAATAAGAGGTTATGGAATAAAGGGTTTCTTGTTGAGTATATCTAGTTTATCCACGTTGAGTTTCAAAGATCCATGTGAAGATTTAATCGAGTTATGAAGATTTGTATTTTGACAGTTTTTTTCTGTTACTTCAGTTTGTGTTCCCGAATGAAGATTATGTGATTCTAGTTAGTTTAGTTGCTGCAAATGCTTCTCTAGTGATTCATGATGCTTGTGGATGTTTCTAGATTGTTCTCTATATGTGTTGCACGTCCATATGTTGGAAGATGAAATACTCTATGAGGGGGGGGGTGAATCAAAGTATCATAAAATTTTCACTTTTAACTTGACTTACAACTTGAACTAAGACCTTGAAACAATTTTATGTAACCTTTTAATTGCAGAGTGAATCATGGATGTAAATTTTTAATTGCAGAGTGAACATGGACAGGTCAATGAACTTTAACAACATAATGACCGATCACAAAGACTTTACTTAATCATGTCAAAGCATAATTGTAATTGTTCATATAATACTGCTTGAACAATTCTTTTCCAATGCTTTACTTTCACACAACTTTATGCATAAGTTTGAACACTTGTATGATAGATTTAGACATTTATTCAAGTATTAGAGCATTTGCATTGACATGTGACTGAAATGAGAAACATAAACATTTAATCACATGGACTGAAAACAGAAAGCACAAATTTCATCACATAACACAATATTTTCCTGAGTGGAAAAACCCTCATGGGGTATAAAAAACCACTCAAACAATTCCTTTTATTATTTAGAGCACCAACTCAATCAAGAGAACCAAATCCAACATCAAAAAGAGCACCAACTCTGTTACAATGGTGGAGCACCAACTCAACACCAAAAATTCTGAAGCACCAACTTCAATAGGAGCACCAACTCCTTTACAAAGTTTTTCAAATAGCAATGTAAACTACCAGGACTTTATAACTGCATACTTGTGCAATCACAAAATCTCAATAGAGTACAACAAAATAATTTTCAATGTAGCCCATTATAATTTGTACTGTGTATAATAGTAAACAATGTATAAACAACTGAAATTCTGAGTATTATCTCTGTATGAAATCAGAGATATGATACAATATAAACCCTCTTTTTCTTTTCTTACAACACAACTATAACTCTACAAATTCCCTTTCCAATATCCAACCACACAATGACAGAAATCCATGCTTAAATAAACAAAGAAACTTGTGTAAATCATCAAAACTCTCGAGCTCAAACTTGAGTAACCAAAAAATGAAAAACATAGTTATCTATAACTGCTTTATTGCAAACTGAGTGACCATTTTTCAATCTTCATTTCAAAATGACAAAGATATTGTCAAGATTTTACCTCATTTTATGTTGGCCAGATGTCAAATAAAAATATCAAGAATACCTTCATTTCCAGCTGCTCGACAAACAACTACCTTGCTATTGCTTCCTTCATTCCAGCTAACTTGAACAAGAGTCCATCGAAATATCAATACTAGTTCTACAATTTTTGGATGGCGGCTAGGGTTTCACCTTTAGCAAAATGATAATTACAAAACTTTTTTTTCCCTATTCCTTCACTCAAATGAATACTTTATCCAAATTTACAATCATTTCAAATCTAACAAAGAAACAATGATAAACATCATTTGAAATCCATACCACCGACATAATAATGGCCCACTCAATTTCCGCTCATCTTGCCCACATGTATTATACTGTCCACGTGAATATGTCACTATTCTTCAACATCTTTGATTCATCAACTCACTACACATTTCTCCATGAATGAAATATCATAATAGAATACTATCCAATCCCAAATACAATTTGATGATAGCCCAATTGAATTTATTGACAAATGAAACACTACAATATACTATTGCCAAAGAAATCTAATAAGGTTTATATACATCAAACAAGTAGATACCACTGTCACACTCAAAACTTACTGAACCCATAGTATGAATATTAGGCCAACAAATTTTCATTGTATCAAACCTTGTACTTCATACAACCACTATAGCTCCTTTCATCCCGAGCACCATAAAATGACATAAAGTAGTCAAATTTGTATCACACAGTCCACATCACATCTGCATACAAGTTTCAAGTTTCAAGTCATAATATAACTTTAGACAACCAGTGTCTGACAAGCAACATTCCCTGTTAACATCTTTTAGCTATTTGCCTTTATCATTACTTCAATTCAGACTTCAAAAGCTCACTGTCCATTTTAATGCAAGATAACTTGAACATAACACTTCACTGACTTCTTAGACTTTCATTAAATATTTCTTACCAAATCACAAATATTTGAAAGATAGACTTAGGAAAGCACTTAAAATGATCAGACATAGCATCATTGACTTCATGAAATTACACTGTTAAACAAAATAAGTATATCTTATTATCATAAACTTGAATACAGTGTAGAATAGCTCCAATGCAAGGTGTCTCCTCTTCAATACTTGTGTGCCTTACACACTCACATCTCCATTTCCATGCTTATGTAGTTTCATAACATCAAACATTGAAACCATTAGATAACAAGCCAACAACATGCTGTTATCAAAACAAATCACTTAACAGAGTGTATAGAGAATGCAGTGATAAGTAGATGCCCGTGAAATAAAATTTCTATTCCAATATCCAAAATAAATAAATTGACATCTCAAGTTCATAGACCACCCACTGCATACCAAGCTTTATAAACGCTAAAAGATGACCCTTGTGCATCATGCGCAAGATTAGGTCCTCCCTTCTCCTTTTATTGTTTTCTTCTCCAAACCTGTATAGTCCCTTTCTTTTTCTTGCTCAAGGTATCTGCCTATTGTTGCTTGGTTAAGATATTTGTCCTTTTATTAGGTCTAGATGATCTCATCAAATGATTTCTACAAGATTGAGCTCTATGTCCAAGACAATTACATCTAAAACATATGACATTATGATCTGAGCCAAAAGAACAATAAATTATTCTAGGCATTTTGTAAGAACTTTCATTACCATTCTTATCATTCCACCAACAGTTAGTTGTTACATGGTCAGATTTGTGACAGATATAACATATAGTGCAACTATTCTGATTTGATGAACTATAATTATTTCTGACATATCTTTCACAATCTCTAGCCCTATGTCCATAAACATGACATGAATAGCAATAACCATGGAATTGGGAATAATTATACCTTGTTGTTTGACATTTCCTGATAGATGAGAAACCTGTGAATTTGTTAACAACTTTTTTTTCTGTTTCTGGAGTATGATTGTTCAAGTCTATTTTCTTCTTAGGAGTCTGCCTAACCTTTAAACTCTGTCCACCTTTTGTTGCAAAGACTATTTCATGTTGAGACTCATCTTGAACTCTTGAACTTTGGCCTTTTTCATATCCCACTCCTGTAGGATCCTTAGAATGCTTTTGTCTGCCAATCATCTCATTCATTAGATTAGTACAATGATCAAATTTCTTATTTTTATCTAATTGAACCTTGACACTTTCAAGCTCTTTTCTTAATGTAACTACTTCTCCTTCAAATTTTAGACATCCAGTCTTTTTTAACTCCAAATCAAACCTTACAACATCTGCTATCCTCTTACATTCTTCAATTTCAATTTTCTGACTTACAATCATATCATCTTTAAGAGTTAGTTCTTTTAATAACGAATCATTATCTGAACTTTTATTCAATGAATTAATGTCATTTTCTAGTTTATTACACAATTCATCCTTGTCTTTTAACTTGGCTTCCAATCTTTCTTCAGTCTTTTTTCTATCAACCATTTGGGCTTTTAGAAATTCAATAATATTTTTATCATCATTATGATCTTGTATTATTGTTTTATTAACATTGACACTTTCTTGTAGGCATACCTTAAGATCCTGATTTTATTTTCTAAACCTCTTAAGTTCATCTAAGGCAGCAAGTAGTTCTTCCTCCAAATCAACCTCAAATTCATCACCTTCATATTCCTTTTCACTTACTAAGTGAATTTCTTCTTCTCCAACTACAGGATCACATTTAGTATTAACTGGCAGGGGTATTGCTTGAGACAAAACTTCACTAGACTTGACACTATTTTTTTTCTTCTGATTTCTATTTCTTTTGCACTTACCCATAGTACTCCTCTTATCAAGAACTTGGTTGAACTTAAATTGGTTAGGCTTATGTAAAAGTCTACCAATATCAATCAAAATCAAATATGTTTTTACAAAACACATAGACTGTACAAAAAAACATAAATACCTTCTTGAACTTGTGACATTTTTGACAAACTTCCAAGACCAGAATCAATCCTAGGTTGATTAGACCTATATGAGGACCCTATGCTCTGATACCAATTGTTGGAAGATGAAATACTCTGAGGGGGGGGGTGAATTAGAGTATCATAAAATTTTCACTTTTAACTTGACTTACAACTTGAACTAAGACCTTGAAACAATTTTGTGTAGCCTTTTCATTGCAGAGTGAATCATGGATGTAACATTTTAATTGCAGAGTGAACATGGATAGGTCAATGGACTTTAACAATAGAATGACTGATCACAAAGACTTTACTTAACCATGTCAAAGCATAATTGTAATTGTTCATATAATATTGCTTGAACAATTCTTTTTCAATGCTTTATTTTCACACAACTTTATGCATAAGTTTGAACACTTGTATGTCAAATTTAGACATTTATTCAAGTATCAGAGCATTTGCATTGACATGTGACTGAAATGAGAAACATAAACATTTAAGCACATGGAATGAAAATAGAATGCACAAATTTCATCACATAACACAATATTTTCCTGAGTGGAAAAACCCTCATGGGGTATAAAAAACCACTCAAATAATTCCTTTTAGTATTTAGAGCACCAACTCAATCATGAGCACCAAGCCCAACATCAAAAAGAGGACCAACTCTATTACAATGGTAGAGCACCAACTCAACACCAAAAATTTTGAAGCACCAACTTCAATAGGAGCATCAACTCCTTTACAAAGTTTTTCAAATAGCAATGTAAACTATCAGGACTTTATAACTGCATACTTGTGCAATCACAAAATCTCAATAGAGTACAACAGAATAATTTTTAATGTAGCCCATTATAATTTGTACTGTGTATAAGAGTAAACAATGTATAAACAACTAAAATTTTGAGTATTATCTCTGTATGAAATCAAAGATATGATACAATATAAACCCTCTTTTTCTTTTCTTACAACACATCTATAACTTTGCAAATTCCCTTTCCAATCTCCAACCATGCAATGGTAGAAAGCCATTCTTAAATATCAATACTGCATACCAAGCTTTATACACAAATTCAAAGGATTAGTCCAACCAAGCAAACTGAACCAAGAACTGAAAGTAAACCAAAGCCAAAAAACTGCCCAAGATATTGAAGCCAAGCATGTGAAAATGAACTGAATATGCCATGAACTGAATATTCCAACTGAAATGCCAATAACCAAGACATGCCAAAAGTATCAAAGTGGATATGCCATGTAACCATTGAAGTACCCATCATCAAATAATTGAAAACTGAAAGAAACTGAAAAATCAATATAACTCAACAAGGCCACAAATCAGAGCCAATCATTGTAACTAATAAGTAACACAATGATGCCATGATGCCAAGCATAGAATTATGATCAAAGCCATGAATGACCACTAATGATGATGTATCATGTATTACCCAAGCCAATCAATATGTACCAAAAGCTAAAATCCGAGACCATGGACATCAACTGTCTATGAAGAAATCACATTACCAAAGCCTATTTTGACATCAAGGACAAAAAATCACAACAATTGAAAGCCAACACCGCATTGATCATTGTGCTCACGATCCAAGATTTTCTCTTGAGTGTTCATGTTTTTCATGTTCTTGGCCGACAAGGTGTTGAAGTGTGTTGTGGATCTTCGAGGAGTATTTAATTGAAGTGTTTTTGCATTGGAGATGTTGATTTGGGTCTTCACTAAGCTGTGGCCAACTTTGGTTGATTCACACTAATTTTTTGGGCCGACAGTTTATTCATTAAATTATTTCTTTATGGCTGACTTGTAGCAATGTAATTTCATGTTGCAGATATATAAGAGTGATTGTTTATTTGAATTAAGTGTGCTAGAAGAAGTGCTTGTGTATGAGATGTGCGAATAATGTCCAAATCATTTGAAGGCAGAGAAAAGTGTGAAGAAGAGTGAAGAAGTGTTCATGTGCTTAACCAAGACTGTAATCAGGCATTAACATATGCTATTTTCTCAATTCAAAATCTGGATGGTTGTAATCTGAATATCTTTGTAAGACATTGTGTCTTCCTTTGTAATTGAGCAGTGAGCTCTAGGTAGTGTGTCTGAATGCATGTGCATTCTCCATTTATTCTTCTTATACTTTTAACAGGGTATAATCTTGTGGACTGACCTCCACCGTGGTTTTTCCCCTAATAGGGTTTCCACGTAAAAATCTTTGTGTTATGTGTGTTTTTGATGTGTTGTTGATTCATGCTTTCATTGATATTGACCAAATCTAAGATTAAGGATTAATAAGTTTAATAAGTTTGAAATTCGATGAAAACTGATTCACCGCCCCCTCTCAGTTGTCTACCCTTGTGTTTCCAACAATATATACATTTAGCGTACATATAAAGCCAACTAAAGATAACTATACAAAGAGCTCAAAGAATCAAAGATTCAATCATGATATTTTAATCAAACAATCCATGAATCAAAGACATTGCTCAAGCATTTATCACAAACCATGAATGCTCCTAACAAAAATCATGAACTTGTTTAATGCAAACACAACATGTCTAAAGGATGACTTACCAATATCCAGTGACTATGACTTGACTCAACTATTCTTAGAAGTGATTGTGCGTGTAAGTTCAGTTAGGTTTCATTAGGGGTTACCCAATCAATCACTTCTCTTGAGTGATACTTCCCCTCCCTTCTGGAGGATTGAATCTGTCCCTACAACTAGCTTAGTACAACATCAAGGTAGTTAGACATTCATAGAAAATATATTTGCATCATAATACATTTGAAAACATATTCATCCCTTTGAAATCAATAACATCTTATTGCATATTCACATATTTCATTTACCTAACAAACATATTGAAATCACAATTTACATTTATTAACATTTTTACTCATAATGGTAAAAGTAACTTGGTAATTATGAAACACGATGTGACAATTAGCTCACATATATATGAATAACAATACCAAATACAATTAGTCTCACTTCCAAGGGCTCACTGCCCAGAAAAGAAGAAAGGCTCACTACTAGGTGGCTCATTTCCAAGGGCTCACTACCCAAAAGAAAGAAGAATAAAAGAAAATGTTATAGAGAGATTAACTATCTCAGAGAAATAGGAAGAATCCACCAGTGCAACTATATGCCATCTGCAACCTTTGGCTCATTGCATCTAGAGTCATAGGAATTTATGATCTCACTTAGATCACCACACTCGATCACATTCACATCATTCACACACCTTACACACATCTCCAACAATTCACCATTTATTTATACCGTCCATGACCTAAATAACCATAATTAGGCCAGCCTTAAATAAACGTATGCACCTCACATGTGCAACACCAAATAGGTCGGCACCAAACACCTCAACAGTGGAAATAAGTGAAGGAAAACCACACATCACCATGCTTCCACAAACAACAAACAACCTTTGTAATTAGTGCTAGCACACTATGTCGACCAAACCTGTATAACACTAATAAGCAACCTGTAAAGTGCCTTGACAAATTTGATGTTTAAAGTCTGATTTTCTGCCTTAGGAATTTTTTCAAACACTTTTCTTGCAACCTCCAATTCACTGATAACGTGTTTCAGTTTGCTTGACTTGATTTTGGTTTGATGTCAAAGTTGTTTTAATGCTAGAAAAATGATTGCAAAGATGTCTAAACAAGTTGCTAAGATGAAATGCAACTCTTTTTGTATTTTTCAAATGCATATACATGAAATTCTAAAGTGAAATGCACACCTACAACCAAGAGAAATTTTCACAAACAATTGGCATGCATCTAATACATGTAGTTATGTGAGAACAACAACTAAACACTTTGTCAAATAAATGTCATGCAATTCCTAAATGCAAAGATCTACAACTATTGACATTTTTTCATACAATTTGTAGCCAAACTCCTTATATCTCCAATGTAATATTGCAATGACATGAGAATGCTTACAAGCTGAAAATGGAGTGTAATATTTCTTAACTAAATTGCTCAACAGTTTAAGTACAATGAACTTGCCAAGAATCTTGGAATACAAGGTGAAAAATACAACTACAATGACAATGCAAATTTATGGAAAGAACCTGGAAATGTGCTTGCAACATAATAGAAATGCTCAAACCTCCTTGAAGAAGACAATTTTATGCCTCCAATAGTTGCGCCTAACTCCTTGGAACCCAACGAAGTCTTGAGAATTTATGTAGAATTTTTAGTAGCCTCTTTTGCAAAATTGCCCCATGACATAGTTCGCCCAGCTTGAAGTGCCATCTCAGAAATTGTAATCAACAAGCAATAAATTTGATTTCACCAATAACTATCTTCTCCATCAACAAAATCATCCTTGTAATAAGGACTGAAATCATTCAACAAATCTACAATTATCCATCAATAATCAAACTCCTCTTCTTCACCAAAAATCATCCCTCTCCAAACATATAATTCTTCAATCAAAATCTGCAAATGATCTCCTTGGTTCAATTTTCTCTTTAGCACCAAAATTTGGCCAATGGCCAGAAATTTTTTCTCCAATGTGAAAGACTAAAATATCTCTCACTACCTTCCAGCTAGGGTTGATATTGCACAACCGAAACCACTACCTTAGAGTCTTCAAACTCTTAGGCAAGATGTCAAGCATTCAAGCTCTCCAACACAAGTATGTGAATAAGCAACTCAAGATGGCTCCAAAGCTCTCCAAAAGCTCCTTTTAAATAAATTACAATCACCTCCAAAAAGCTTCTAGAATAAAATATTATTTTATTAACTTAAGTGACCTTTTTGATATAATTTATTTTTAGTCACTTTATTAGATTAATTAAATATAAAGTCATCTTATGATATTTATTTTTGAGATAACTTTATAAATAATTAATTTAATAATTTATTCCCTTATTTCACATTTTAGCCTTCAGGAATAAATAAATGCTAAAATAATGTCCTAGTAGCCATCAAGAAGGGGACATTACAGTCCTCCCTTCTCAAAATTGCTTGTCCTCAACCAATTGCAAACTCGGGTGTTGTAATATCTGTTCATTCTCCCATGTGGCATCCTCTGCTGGTAGATTTCTCCATCTCACCAAATACTCCTTCACCACCCTATTCCTCAATCTCCTCTCTCGAGCATCTATAATCTCCTTGGGAACAAGAACCAAATGTCCCTCCTCATCCAATGGAGGAAGCTCAATAGAAGAAGTAACCTATTGGCCTAGTGCCTTTTTAAGGCATGAAACATGAAATACATTATGAATATTGTTGCTCTCAAGCAGTTCCAACTCATATGCTACCTCTCCAATCCTTCTGGTAATCTTGTATGGTCCATAGAATCTGGGCTTGAGCTTGTCTACTCTGCTCTTCTTAAGAGAAGACTGTCTATAAGGTTGCAAGTGAAGGTATTCCAAATCACCAACCTCAAAACTGACTCCACCCTATGTCTATCAACATATGTCTTTTTCTGATTTTGTGCCACCTACAGGTTATCCTTGAGTGCCCTCAAGATATCCTAACTCTCCTAAATCCAATCCTTGGCTTTGGGAGCCTTGCTCTCACCAAAAGCCAACTCCATAAATGAAGGTGCATCATATCCGTACAAATCTCGGAAAGGATTCATCCTAATGGACATATGATGTGTGGTATTATAACAATATTCTCCTAAGTGCAACCACCTAATCCATGCCCGTTGCTACCCTACAATGTAATTGCGCAAGTACCCCTCAATCCATTTGTTCACAATTTTTGTTTGCCCATCTGTCTGAGGGTGGTAACTTGTGCTCAAAGTCAAGTTGGTGCCAACCAATCTAAATAACTCCTACCAAAATGCACTCATGAATCTACTAATCTTGTTGCTGACTATGTTCCTGGGTAGCCTATGCAATTTGAAAACCTCTCTGAAAAACAACTTAGCCACCTGTGGAGCCCTGTACTCTAATGGAATAACAAAAAAGTGTGCATACTTCGTCAACCGATCTACCACCACAAAGATACTATCTCTCCCATGCACCTTAGGTAGACCTATGATGAATTCCATAGATATGCTTTCCCATTTTTTCTCTGGGATAAGTAATGGCTGTAGCAATCCGACTAGATGGGTATGCTCTGACTTGTTCTACTGACAAGTCACACACTCCCTGACATGTCTCAAGACATCATCCTTGAGGCCCTTCCATGAGAACCTCTCTCTAACCTGTCTGTAATTTTTGAAATAGCCCCGATGGGTTGCTAAGGGGGTGTCATGAGAAGCCTGCAATATCTTCTCCTTCAGTTGGGACTCTAGCACCAAGTAGATCCTGTCCTTATAGAAAATCACATCATCCACTACCCAATACCTATCATCTTGAATCAACCCATCCATCAACTCACAATAAAAATTATTCTTAGAGTATTCTACCAACAAGAGGGATTTCCAATCTGCATAAATCTTAGAAAGTGAGAAAGCTGAAGGTCTCCTGGAAAGGGCATTTGCAACAATGTTCTTCCTCCCTTTCATATATTCTATATCAAAATCATAAACCTATATTCTGCTGACCCACTTTTGCTATCTCTCATTCAAGTCCCTCTGCTCCAAGAAATATCTGAGGGTATTGTGGTCGGTCCTCACCACAAATTTTTCTCCAACTAGATACTTCCTGAAATTTTCCAAAGCATGCATAATGGTGAGCATCTCCTTGTCATAGATGGAATATAGCCTCTCTGGTCCTCTTAGTTTATGATTATCAAAAGCTATGGGGTTTCGATTTTTCATTTATACTGCTCCTATGCCTTCACCCAAGGCATCACACTCAAGAAAAAATGGCTATGTGAAGTCAGGAAGTGCCAAAATAGGATAGCTACTCATCACATCCTTGAGCTTATCAAAAGATCGTTGTGCCTCATTTGACCAATTGAATGCACCCTTCTTTGTCAAATCTGTCAATGGTGCTCCCAACTGAGAGAATCCCCTCACAAACCACTTGTAATAACTACACACTCCAAAGAAACCTTGCAACTAGGTGAGAGTCCTAGGTGGTGGCCAGTCAAGTATCACTTGTATTTTCTCCTGGTGGACTTGCACCCCATTAGCACTGATCACATGTCCCAAATACAATATCTCTCTAAGGACAAATTCACATTTGGAGGCCTTAGCATATAATTATTGTTCCTCAATTATAGTCAAAATATCATCCAAATGTCTTAGATGGTCTTCCCATGTTTTACTATAGATAAGCAAGTCATCAAAGAACACGAGGAGAAACTTATGCAATTTCTTGTTGAAGATATGATTCATACATGATTGGAATGTGGCAGGTGCGTTTGTTAATCCAAATGGAATCACCAAAAACTCATAATGGCCATAATGACATTTGAATGCGGTTTTATGAATATCCTACTCTCGAACCCTAATCTGGTGGTACCCTAAACAAAGATCTATCTTGGAGAAGCAGATTGCACCATGTAACTCCTCCAAGAGCTCATCGATTTTGGGTATTGGATATCTATTTTTGATGGTTTTCTTATTGAGAGCTTTGTAGTCAATACACATCCACATTGTTCCATCTTTCTTCTTCACCAACACCATTGAAGAAGCAAAAGGACTAGAGATTGGCCTGATATGTCCCATATGAAGCAATTCCTTGATTTCTTTCTCAATCTCATCCTTAAAATTTTTAGGGTGTTGATAGGGGGTAGTGATGACATGTTTCACCCCCTCTTCCAACTCAATAGTGTGCTCAAAGCCCTTGTCTAGTGGTCTCCTTGGTGGTATCTCTCCAAAAACCTTATCATGCTTCCCTAAGAGCTCTTGAATGTCCACGTGATATGGATTCCTTGAATTAGGATCCTCCTTAGTGGTAATCACACACTCTGCTGCCCAAACTATGTCATTGTGTCTAATGATGCTCTCCATGCGTCTAACAGACACAACCTTGGCTGATCCAATAGACATGCCTCTAAGCACTACTCATTGCCCATTTGCTATTCTAAACTTCAATTCCATGGTCTAGAAGTTCTATGAATATTTCCCTAATGAATGTAACCACTGGACTCCTAGTATAGCATGGGTGTCTCCCAAATCCACCACATACAAATCATCCATGACTGTGTAATTACCCATAGTGATGGGTAACTATGGAATTCCCTTGGTGCATAATATTTTGTGACCATCCACAACCATCACATTGAATCCCTCAAAATATTCTGCTGGTAACTTCTACTTGGCTACTAGTGCTGCATCAGTAAAGTTGTGGGTGGCCCCACTATCAATCAACATTGCGATGCACTGACCCTATGAAACTCCCCTAACTCTAAAGGAGTTAAATCAAGGAGTACTAGATATGGTAGCAATGATACTACTCTTACCCTCTCCTTGAGGGTGCTCCTCATTTGAACTGCTGTCATCATTCTCTTAAGAAGGTTCATCTTCACTAGTCTCATCCTCCGACACAATCTCAATAAGATGTGCCTTGCCCTTTCCTAGGAAATGATGTCCTGGTTCCCAACGTTCTTTGCAATGATAGAAAATTCTCTTGATTCTACATTCTTGTTTGCATGCCTCATCAGGATCAATCTTCTTGTTCCCCTTTTTCTAAAATGACTTCTTACCCTTGTTCTTTTGTGGAGTGAAGGGTTTAGAAGGAGTTTTGTTGTCAGGTGTGGAAAACTCCATATCTCGAGCTCTAGTGACTGAATTCTATAGGGAGTTAGGTTTGAAAGCTTTGATCCAACCATGTAGTGGTTCAGATAGAGCCTCAATGAAGAGCATAACCAAGCACTACTCAGATATGTCTGTCACCAGGACTGCCAATCTCTAAAATTCTGAAATGTAGGTATCTATTGAGCCATTTTGCTTTAGTTGTGCTAACTCCCTAAAATGAAGTTCATGATCCTTATGGTCAAATCTATCTATCAATTTCCGTGTGAACTCCAAGTAGAATGTGAAATTGGCGTGACCTAGTGTGACAAGCCCATGGTACCACCATTCATGAGCTTCACCATCCAAGTGTAGGGTGGCATACTTAATAGCTTCAGTCTTTGTCATAGGATTAAGTTGGAAATAGGTATCCAACTTCTACACCCAAGCTCTGCCTGTGCATTTGCTTGACCCATCAAAGGAAGGGATTGAAGGTTTCCCAACCTTCTGATGCAAGTCCTGGTTTTGCTGCCCCTTGTTGTTGTTGTTTCTAGGCTGATTTTTGAGTTTGATGTTGCAAAAGTCTACCAATGACATGACAACCTGAAAATCATCTCCCAAGGAATTGTATTCCCTCAAAAAGTTTGAGAATCCTTCTTCATGAGCTTGCTGCTCTTGATTTGCAGTAGTTTTTCCTCCTAGAAATTGACACATAAGAGGCCTCAGAGTCACTCTACTACTTGTCTTGGAATTGTTTTGAGTTGTATCATTATTGGCATGTCCACTATTGTGACCATTCTTTCCATTATTCCCATTGTTGTTTCCATTGTTTACAAGTTTTCAGAGAATTTGTGTCAATTCTTGTCTTCCCTTAACTCTTGCTGCCCCCTGGCAAGGCCATTAAGTATGTGTTGAGTGCTACTTTCCTCCATGAGATCAAATGGACTCAAAACCTTTTTCAATCTACTATAAGCAAATATCAAATGGGCTGCGATCCAGAATGTTTGAAAATTATTTGCTCATCACCCACATAGGCTGGCAGGAAAACTTTCTCTGATACCATCGTAAAGTGCCTTGACAAATTTGATGTTTAAAGTCTGATTTTCTGCCTTAGGAATTTTGTCAAACACTTTTATTGCAACCTCCAATTTTCTGATAATGTGTTTCAGTTTGCTTGACTTTATTTTGGTTTGATGTCAAAGTTGTTTTAATGCTAGAAAAATGATTGCAAAGATGTCTAAACAAGTTGCTAAGATGAAATGCCACTCTTTTTGTATTTTTCAAATGCATATACATGAAATTATAAAGTGAAATGCACACCTACAACCAAGAGACATTTTCACAAACCATTGGCATGCATCTAATACATGTAGTTATGTGAGAACAACAGCTAGGCATTTTGTCAAATAATTGTCATGCAATTCCTAAATGCAAAGATCAACTACAACTATTGACATTTTGTCATGCAATTTGTAGCCAAACCCCTTATATCTCCAATGTAATATTGCAATGACATGAGAATTCTTACAATATGAAAATGGAGTGTAATATGTCTTAACTAAATTTCTCAACAGCTGAAGTACAATGAACTTGCCAAGACTCTTGGCATACAAGGTGAAAAATGCAACTACAATGACAATTGAAATTTTTGAAAAGAACCTGGAAGTGTGCTTGCAGCAGAATAGAAATGCTCGACCCTCCTTGAAGAAGACGATTTTATTCCTCCAATAGCTGCGCCTAGCTTCCTTGGAACCCAATGAAGTCTTGATAATTTTTAGCAGTCTCTTTTTCAAAATCGCCCCATGACATAGTGCGCCCAACTTGAAGTGCCATCTCAGAAATTGTAATCAACAAGCAATAAATTCGATTTCACCAATAACTATCTTATCCATTAGCAAAATTGTCCTTGTAACAAGGACTAGAATCATTCAAAAAATCTGCAATTATCCATCAATAATCAAACTCCTCTTCTTCACCAAAAATCATCCCTCTCCAAACGTATAATTCTTCAATCAAAATCATCAAATTATCTCCTTGGTTCGATTTTCTCTTTAGCACCAAAATTTGGCCAATGGCCACAAAATTTTGCTCCAATGTGAAAGACTGAAATATCTCTCACTCCCTTCTAGCTAGGGTTGATATTGCACAACCAAAACCAGTACCTTAGAGTCTTTAAAATCTTAGGAAAGATGTCAAGCATTCAAGATCTCCAGCACAAGTATGTGAATAAACAACTCAAGATGTCTCCAAAGCTCTCCAAAGCTCCTTTTAAAGAAATTACAATCACCTCCAACAAGCTTCTAGAATAAAATATTATTTTATTAACTTAAGTGACCTTTTTGATATAATTTATTTTTAGTCACTTTATTAAATTAATTAAATATAAAATTATCTTATGATATTTATTTTTGAGATAAATTTATAAATAATTAATTTAATAATTTATTCCCTTATTTCACATTTTAGCCTCCGGGAATAAATAAATGCTAAAATAATGTCCTAGTAGCCATCAAGAAGGGGACATTACACGACCACATACATGCCTCTCCAAGTTTGCAAACACCATGGAGACCAAATAGAAACACTCCACAACATTCCAAAATATTCGACATCATCAAAATATTCTATAACACTACCACCACCACCTAAACCAAAGAATACTTTCATCTTGTGCAACTAGATATATTGCCACAAAACAAAACTCATGAATCCAAGCTTGTGAAGCAACTCAGTACTCAACACTCCAAGGGAAAGTGGATACAAAGATTATAAGCAAGTTCGCAAATCTATAAGACAAGAAACCTTACTGTGGAGAAATGTGGAGCAATCTCATTTCTGCTAGACAACCTTCTATACAAGCAAACACACTGTAAAACACATCTTCGACACTACCGCATGATCCAAAACTTGAAACTATGGATATGGAGCCTCTAAAAACCTCTAGTCATGATATCCAAACCACACAATCATATCTTCAACCATGAAGAAATGTATACCACAACACTGAACACACCTCTATCACTTTATACACTCTTTTATTCAATTTTTTTCAAAAGCACTTGGAAACCAATTGAACCAGTTGCATCAACAATACCAAAAAAATCTCTTCATTGTATGTACAACATCTACAACACCAACAATCTCCCCATCTACAATACCAACAATTTCCAACAATATTGATACTGTTCACATCAATGACTAAATATTGACATCAATGACAACACTTGCAACATACTTGCAACAATCCTCTCCTATAAAAGGGAGCTCTCTCCTTTAGAGGTGGATTTTGATTTGGTATGTTGGGCTAGAAGGTGTTTCAAAGGGGTTCTTGCAACCTTGTGGCCAATTTTTCCTTTCAACTCTCTTATTGAGGTAGGGAGTTTGGTTGGACTAATGGTTCGAAAAGGGAGCTCTTGCTGCCTTCTTTTTTGTTTGTTCTCCTTTAGAGAACCTGGTTGGGTGTTGTGGGTGTTCTACACCATTAAGGTTGTTTTTCTTGGCTCAGTGTTGCTCTAAGCAATTGGTATGTTGTGTCCTAGTTGTTGCAAGCTATGTTGGTGAGTTGTTTGGGTTCAAGGTCCCTATTAAAACCTGGTTGTTGAGGGTTTTAGGTTCCCTTCAAAACCTAATTTTTGTAGCATGAGTAGTCTAGTCATTCTTTTGGTGGCTATTGTTGTTGGGTTGTTGATTGTTTGAGTTTTATCTATTTGCAATGTTCTTTTGATAGGGTTTCAAGTCCCTTCAAAACCTGCTTGCAAAGGGTTTCAAGTCCCTTCAAAACCTATTTGTAAGGGGTTTTGAGTCCCTCCAAAACCTATTTTTCCCATATAATCAAAACATTTTCCTCATCTTCATATCATTATCCTTCACTAATATAATGGTAATACTAATATTACATTATTCTTACATGATTAATTTAAAATCACCTTTTCTTTAAATCAGACTAACATAATTTGGTAAAATTGCAATAATTTCTTCATTTGTTGATGAAATTTAAAAATTTAAAATCCTACAGAATGCTGGTGAATAGGGGAACAAAAACTAGATTTTTTTTGAAGATATTTAGATACTTAATGAGCAATTTGAAGTAGAAAGTTGACTGATAATTGGAGGTTGTGAAAAGAAGAGTATATATATATATAATTTCAATCACTAACTGATCATGATTTTGGTATTAAAACAACATTTTATAATCCATGTTAGAAAAAGATGATTTAACTGGCTATAATGACATAGGGGCCACCCCTAAACACATAACTACTGTTGCCTAAACTTTATTTGCAAAGAATGATTCATATTAAGACAAAATTTCTAACTCCTATTGTTGCACAAGTAAAAGGATCTATCATTATCATTTATTTTATTCACAATACTACTTGATATATATAATGATATTCATAAATACATATTAATACTCATTATAAATTATATATATATTATCATTACAACTATTGTTTCAATCTATTCACAATAAAAAATAAAACCCAATATCTCTCCAGTCATTGCTTCCATCTATTCATAAAATAAAATAAAATCGAATCAAAATCACAGGAAAAATGAGTTTCATTGTTGTCCACCTGAAAATGTAAGAGAAATTCTGAACTCAAATCTATAGTAAAAAAATCATTGTTGATTGGCAAAATTTGTTCACAAATATGCCATTCATGATGAAAAGTTAGTTCCATACAGTTGAAACCCTCTCTCTTTCAAAAATAAATTCTTTGACTACTGCTCCAATTTATTCAAAAATTGTGAAAAGTGGATCTATATAAAAGCTAATGCACTGGTTTGGAAAGTGGCATTTACATAGTGATAAGTTCATTTTCTTTGATAACCAAAACAATTGTCTCTACAGTTGCAGCTAAAAAGGAAGGCCTTACCAAACATGTTCATAGCCCTACGTATCATGTATGCAACTATAATGGTGTAAACATGTTATGCATGTGGATGGAGAAGACTAAGTTAAGAATTGTTGATAAACTAGGCATTTCATGGATACACAATCTCATAGCTTTTAATTTATTGGATGCACACCAACCAAATTCATCAATTAATTAAATAATTAGAACCTACTTGGAACATTGCTCCTTGGTTAAGATTGGAGGGTTGGGCTGGGAATGAATGCTGCTCCCATTTTTCTTCAGTCGCCGACTTATGCCTACTGGTCACTGCCTTTTCCCATAAACTGGTGTGGGTATTTTGAATAAATATCTATTTTTCCTCCATTCTAATGGAAAAATAAATTAAAACTATGAAGGAATTCTCCATAATAGGTGTGCTGCACTGAGCAACCAAGAGGGAAGAAAAAACAAGAAAAAACTTAGTATTTGAACTTTTTCGCAAAGGATTCAACCACATCCTTAGCAGATGCACCCTTTAGTTTTTCTAAGACGTTTTCCATCTATTTAGTCTCATTCTATGTAAAAAAATTATTGAGATCCACCCACATGTGGAGGTTATCCCCCCTCTTCTTTAATCTAATTTTTCCACTTCAGTTTTCTAGCAACTAAGTCTTTGAATTTTCTATGAAAATCTACATTCTTTGTGGGGAAAAGTGTTTCTTCTCCCTTTGATTTTGTTTTTCACATGCAATAGACTGATTCAACTCCAGTTCACTTGCAGTTAAATCTTGAACTTAGGATATAAATTTATTTAATTTAATGTTATTTTATTTAACCATGTATTCATGCAATTTATTGAACTGTTTGTATTTTAATAGCAAACTTAATTTTTTTTTTTTTTTTTTTCAGTATAATAATCATGAAATTAATTTTAAAATAAACTATTTATATAACTATTTAATATTTAAGCTATTTTTATACATTAAATAATAATATTTTATTTATATTATTATATATAAATAAAAATTATCACACATTTGAGAATATAATCTTTTATTTGTCTTAATTAAATTAATCTTTTCATAGACAAGGTGATCATAAATACACACTTTTGTTCCACTTTAGTTTAATTCTAAAATGAAATAAAACCATATGACATATTTTTAATTTCCCCAAGTAATTTATCTTTCATAACATATTAGCCATAATACACAAATCATTAGTTAAATCATAAAAGCACAAATGATGTATTTAGAAAATACAATGTAATCATAATCACACAATGAAAAATGGATGCAACTACGTGAATCTATGTGTGTACACTTGATTTCTATCATATTCATCAATGTCAATTGGTTAAACACCCCTACCTCAACCATGTTCTCGTCTTTGACATGTACTTGCACTCTTTTGCACTTAAATTTTCATTAGTAGAATCAATCCATAAACCATAATCGAAATGAAACATGTGCATTATATCATAATATAACCTAACATATGCATTGAATTCAAAATAAATCTAGCTAACATCTATAAACATCACTCATATATTAACACATGCCAATATCTAAGGGTATAATTTAGTTTTCCAAATAATAACATGTCAAAACTATGTAAGCAAAGAATCGGTATATGACAATATGTGATATGATATGTTTAACACCATGTGATAAGGATCCTCTTGATGTGGAAAATACGATATGGCACATTCAATATAGCTAGGTAATGTAACTTCCCCCAATCTAGAAAATGTGAAAGAAATTTGCTTAATGATGGCATGCAATATGATCAAGATCCATCTAGGTATCTGGTACAAGTCACTAATTGATATCTTAAACATGAAAAGAATTAGTGATAATAAATGCCTCTTCAATTCACAGTATCTAACAAATGCAAGGAATTGTAGGAGAGGAGAAAATGATGCATGATAAAGTAGTAAAAGAATTAAATCATATGAGCATGTGAACATATATAGCATCATGTAGCATCCAAATAGACTTGTAAATACATGAATTCATTAAAATCGTCAAGGCATGTATGAAAGGTTACCCTCTAGAAGGGTAAATCATGAAGGAAAGGTGTCTCTAAAGATGAATTAGGGATTGTCTCTAGTCACATCACTTATGTAAGTAAATCAAGTGGTGAACATGTAATCAAATCAAAATATAAGTATGTTTGGGAACATGATTTTGAGATATGCATGAAGATACATGCAAAAAGGATTTCCCCTAATGTGATCAATAAAATAAAGTAAAGATGGAACTAAAAGCAAGATAGAGATCATGTACAAGCATATCAAAATTTACTTGAATGAAGCATATCAAGTTTGTAAGGAATTTAGTAGATAAACATGTAGGAATGTGTAAAAATGATTGCCCCAATATAAGCAAGCTAATAAGATAAAGATGTCTCTAAAGGAAAGATAAGGGTTACTAGAATATTAATGGTAAAGGACATGAGAAGGGTCTTAAATGTGTATGTAGCATCATAAATTGTTGACCTTGACAATTTAACACTATAAGAACACCCTATTTTTCCTATGGACTTAATTACATTAATAATTAATTCATTTTGGGGCCAAATTGATAAAATATGTCCCTGACATCCCGACAAACTTGGGAAAAAAGCACCCGATCAGGGGTGGGGGTGTCCTTGACCTAAGGGCGACCTATTTAAAATTTCAATATTTTGGGTGTTAGCCTTGTGTGTGTAAAGTGACCCTAGGTAGGCCTATAATAAAAAATGTCTATTGGGATGCATATATAAACAACTTTCTCATTTGAACATTAGGAATCATTATGAAGAAGGAGCTATTATGATGCATTTATTGTGAAGATGTATTGAGTTATCCTCTACATGCTAGCTACATCAACCTATTGTGTTTTTTGGTGGAAATTTATGGTGTGGACATCACTTTGACAGAGATTTCATACCAAGGTAACATTACCATTTATCATTTATTGTTTCAGTCAATTATTATTCATTTGGCCTTTGCTCAACCTAGGGTAAGCCCTCCCTACAATCATCATTTTTTGTACATGGAGGTGGAAACACCAAAATGGGGTTTGACTTAGGAAATACCCTCTACAACACAACCTTTCCCCCTCTTTTCATGTGCATAGGTCAAACATGGAAGTTTCATCAATAACATGTCATAGGAAACACAAAGCAGATTGTAACACATCATCAAAGTTTTGTAGATACCAAAAAATAATCATTTCTAGCCTAGGGTGATACAACCCTTGACCCTCAAATTCAAGCCTAGTTTTCAATCACAAGTTTCTATCTATATCCCTTTTCCAAATCTCTGTTTGTTTTGTTAATTTTTATTTTCTTCTGTGTGATAAATTACATTTCCAAATCTAGGGTTTATGTAAAATAGGCTAATCAAGACACACATCAAATTTCTCTTCTTGACAACTCAAAGGAACCAAACACTAGCATATTGTCTCTCCCTTATGGCAACTAGCCAATCATCAAATCCTAGTTGGTTTATGTTCAAACATGGAGTCAAAGAAATGGAGGTAATCTTAGTTAATCTGCTTGCTAGATCTAGGATCACTTTTTCCACTTCACATTTTGGTGAACCTAACATATCCTACACTTACATTTTTTTAATTTTTATAGCATATATATTTAAAAATAGATCAATAATCTAGGTTACTTGAATATATTATTAGTGATTGGAATTCGTTTCATCTTCAAAAGCAAGAATTTTCTCTCTTTTCAATAATATACTTTAGTGAATTCAATTTAGATCAAAATTACAAAAAAAATGGATTTATTTGCATAGTTTCATTTTTTATTTTCCTTCTTTAGGATAGTATTTCATTTCAATTTGAAAATGTTTCATGTTTACTTTGTGAAAGGAAGAAAAATTTCATTGACTATGGTTTAGGACATAGAACAACAATCTTCTTCACTCTTTATTCAAGGAAACCCTAGAGATCTCAATCCAAGGATGAAGTGAGGGAAATAAATCTTGCAATAGGGTGTCCCAGGGTACGATTAATGACTAAAGAGGGGTTCACCACCAAGCTAGGGCTTGGAAAGACAAATGATATGAACGAATCATGCAAAATTCTATGCAAAACCTAACTAAATGACCTAGGAAATGAGACTAAAATGTAGAATAACAATCTGAGAATGAATAGAGGTGCACCTAGAAGAATGATGAGGTCAAAAAAAGCTCCAAAATCCTAAAAACTTTTTGTTTAATGCCCATTGGGACTCATACACCAATCTGGGTGATTTAGTCCTAGACTAGGGTTTTTGTGCCAAAACTAGAATCTGTTAGTGTATGATCCAAATCTCTTGAAATTTAGAAAAAGAAAAGTATTGGGACTCATATGCCCAAGTGGTGTATTTGTCCCACTTTTCTTTTTCGGAGGGTTAATTCTTGATTCTGCTTTCCTATCTCTGCTCTTCCTTCCACACTTCATTTCTAGATTTGAAACCATGATTTGTAACATGTAGGTAAATTTTCATGAAGACGACAACCTTGTGATAACTTGATGACTTTCTTCAACCTTACAACCTAGTCTTCAAAGGATATTTAAGCTTCAGAGAACCTAGATCTACAACTACACATTTAAAGAGAAGGAAAAAATATTGATTTGTTAGGAAATAGGGGTTTGCCTTGGTCAAACCCCTTTTAGGTAATTAAACCAAATGATGAGATAATGAAACAAGGGCATGAAACATGAAGCATAGAACATGAAACATGAATAATGATACCTTGAATGATGTCTTGTAAGTTTGCAATCTAACATGAAGTGGCCATGGAGAATGTAGATCTAGATCTTGAAATAAGTGTAGAACAATGCTTAACCTTGGATCTTGAATGCTACATCACAAAACTAGCTCAAAAACATACTTGATATCCTTGGCATGATGATGGATATTGAATTGCTGCAACAATTGATGAAGAAATTTTCTCTTGAATGTCTTAGAAATGCTCTTGTAAACTCTCTTGATGATGTTGTGAAGTCTTGTAATGCTTAACTCTTGATAGGTTTTGTTGATATCATGAAGGCTTAGTGAAATAATGATTTGAGACCTTGTTTATATATGAAATCCATCTAATTTACCATTTATTAGATCCCAAAAGTTGACATTCATGAAATTTGAACTTAAAACCTTGATTTCCCAATCAAAACCCTAAAAAGGGGCTAAATGGGACTCATATTCCACTTGTGGCATATAGGTCCTATTTGGATGGGACTCATGCACCCAAGGTGGTGTATGGGTCCCACCAAGCCTTTTTAGATAGAGAAAATCTTGGGGAGTTAAGAAATTAAGTTTATTTGATGTCTATGTTAGGATTTCAATTGAAATAAGCCTTGAGATGCATAATATAGGGTATTAGGGGCCTATTAATAATGATATGAAGGTCATAAATGCAAGAGGGCCCAAAAGTTAATGTGGTGTAAATAAATAAACTTTAGAACAATAAATTAAGGAAAAATTAGGTCTATTTAGCTTAAAAGAGCCCTAATCCAATGTGAATGTGGAAAAAAACATTACAACACTAGACCAAGGAAATATTAGGTCCATTTTAATGTTATTCATTCCCAAATAAAATGTGAAAATGTAAATGATGATATTTTTTAACACTAAATTTAGCCCCCACTTTAGTGAGAGGATGAACTTGCTTCAAACTCACACTAAAGTAGACATTCAAGATGGGTCCATGTGTATCAATGTGGATGGTCTAGGATAACAAGGATTAAAGGAGGTGGTCAAGCCCCCAAGATTTGAGATCCTACATAAAATCAACATAAGCACAAAAGGACGCACACAGGGTGTATGATATGCATCATCAAGATACACAAACATGCAATGTCAATGACTAAAAGAAAGAAAAATAAAAATAATCAAAAATAAAAAGAGGTGCATCAAGCTTCGACCATTTTTCCATCATGACGTGGGTCATATCTAATCATTTTTTTTTGAAAAATGCACACTTACTTTGAGGCAACAAAACATTGGGCTATCCAGTGGGTGAGTATCCAAAGGGTGGCTTAGTGAGAAATTCATGCCTCTGTGTCAGCTTCTCACCATATAATGAGAAATTCATGCCCATGTTTAGGATTCTCATCATGCATTAGCCATAAAAAAGATATACCTCTTGGTAACTTTGACAAGGCACCACACAACAATGAACTTCAAGTTTAATGAGGCAAGAAAAACTTCGTATGCTTGATACTCATGGACAAATATGATGGCTTCATAGGAAAGTAAAGTGTATTATGCAAGGTGGCCATATAACAATTGTTGTAAATGCAAAATAGGGTAAGGTGCGTTCAAATGGATTTTTCTTAGTTCATGTAAGGTCTCTTCTTACGGAACATCGTGTCTAATGCCTCTAAGAGAGGACAAGTCAAAGAAATATCACACTCTCAGAGGATATCAAGCCCAATGACATCACCTAGAAAAGGATGCTTCAAAAGAAGAAAGAAAATCATGCAGTGAAACATGAGTGTCGACGTATGCCCCCACTTTAAAGTGGTTGCTAACACTATTTTTGTGAGCAATTTCTTTAAAGTAGAAGAAGACATGAGAGCTTATTTAGAAAGCCCTATGCCAAGTCATATGTTTCCAATAAGATACATCATGAAAAGGGGAGGGGTTTCCCCCTAAATGTATAACTCAGTACGTCACATGTGAGTCAACTTAAGGCATGTCTTCCACATCCCAAGCTTGCTCTTATATGTACATGAAAGGTAGTCAACTAGCAAAAAGAGGCAATAAAAAGTGACATACGAGGATAGGGCCACATGACCCCTTTCCCCCACTTAGTGCAGGACAAGGATGAGCCAAAATGGAAATAAGTATCAATTAGAGTAACTAGGTGCTTCAAAACAAGGAAGAGCACCACGATCCTTAAGATGTTTAATTTTTTTACTCAAAACCTTACATTCATTAGTAGAGTGACCATGAACTCTATGATATGCACAAAATTAATTCTTGTAGTAAAATTTCTTCCGTGTTCTTGGAGGAAGAGATATTAGGTGATCTTGGAGGAGTCTCGACAAGACACTCTCTTGATCAATAATATAAGATGTTCCTTTATTTTGCGACAAAGATATCTCTTGCTTAGTACAAGGTGTCATACCTACACAAGACACTTTAGATTGCAAGATTTTGTACTCTTATTTAAAGGAAGGTGTAAAATATAACAAATTCAAATCAATAGCATTTTGTATGATGAAATTGGTATTAAGTGAAGACTTCTTTTCTTCTTTCATTTATTTCAAAGGATAACTATCAAGACCACTAGTGTCTATCAGTTCAAAATGCACTAATGTTAAATTCGGTTTAGAGGAATCTTTTGTAAGAGTGTTGACATTGAGTGAAGGCTTGCTTGTTTCTTTTGAGGGACAATAACCAAGACCATTAGTTGTTCTTTATGTGTTAGGCTCTATAGGGACACAAATACCTTGTTCTCTATCACTGCATCCTTTTCCACTATATCTGAGTTGTTTCATGAGTTCATAACCTTTTCCATAATTTTTTTTCATTTCTTTCAGATTCGGTGATTGTTCATGGTTAGTTTTGTCAATTTTTTTTGTGTAATTTTATTCTTCATCTAAAGTGGTTGAGGTGGATGCTTTTGAATCTTGTGTTGACATTACTGCTTTTTCTTTTCCCTTTTCAGACTCTTTGTGTATGATGTATTTTCCCATGAATGTAGGTGTGAACTCTAAGGAACGCCAATCATCTTTCAATAACTGAAACTTTTTCTATCTCTTGTTTCTCATCTTTCATAGGTTCTATGTTTGAGGTCGGAATTAATGTGTTTAGATGACTTGTCATTCCTTTTTCAACTTGTAAGCAACTTTTAGGCTCAAGATCCATTTCAACTTGGTATACTTTGTTGTTATAGACATACTTCATGATATGATGAAGATTCGAAGGCACTACATGCATCTCATGAATCCATGTTCTTCCTAAAAGAATATTGTATGAAAGATCATGAGGCATAACATGAATAGGAGTTTGTAGGGTAGCCTTTCCAACTATAATAGGCAAAGTGATCACACCAAGTGATTTCTTTCCTACATTGTCAAATCCTTGAATCGATAAGGAATCAGGTTTAATTCTTGATTTTTCCACGCCAAGTCTATCTAAAAGGGTCACACTACACACATAAAGGGAAAATCCATTCTCCACAAGGGTTATTTTTATTCCCCACTGATCATAGATAACTATTATAATGAATGCATCATTTTTATTTCTCACTTCCAAAGGAGGCAACTCATGTTGATGAAAAGTAATGTCTACATTGTTCAAAGTTATAGATTGAATTTGGGCTGCTACTTCATTTTATTGTGCGTTAGGAGGAGTAGGAAATTGTTGTAAGGCACTTTGAATCATGTTATGATAATGAGGGGAGGTTCGAATAAGGTCCCATAAGGATATCTTAGTAGGAGTATTCTTTAGCCGTTCCATGAGATCATACTCCTTTCCATTTTGTAAAGGAAAATGAGGGGGACCAGGAAAGATAGAGTTAGGCAGTGGGAGGGATGTTGAAGGTGTTTGTCTTGGTTGTGGATTGTTTCTAGTGTTATATGTATGATCAATGGTATTATAACTTGGTTGCTCTAAAACATTATTCTTAGGTGGGTAAAGGATAAGTTCGGGTTTGTTTTGAGTTGGAGGTTTGTGTGAAAGTGGGTAACGGATGAGTTGAGGTTGAATAATATTAACTTCCCTTAGTGATGGATATTCTAATGTTACTTCATCATCTTCATCTAAGGAGTCAATGTTATCATTTTATTGCACCATGATATCCTCCCTAGGAGGGTATTTTTTAGGAGAACTACAAACTAGATGTTATTAACATTCAAAGGTTGGTTCTTCTAAAATGACTTCATCTCAAGTAGGGGAATGATCAGTGGTGGAATTGGAATTATCTTGTTCAACAATGTTTTCCTTAGGGGAAGAGAGGAAACTAAGGTTATCATGACTTTTATCGACTGGATTTTCTAACATCAAAGTGTCTTCTTCACAACTAGGAGAGATACTAGGAGAAGAATGAATGGGATTGTCATGATCATCCATGATTTCAATCTTGTTTTCTAATATATCCTTATTTTGTGTCATAACTTCTACCCTAGTAGGAGATCTTTTAGGGGAGTTAAAAACAAGATGTTCATCACATTCCATTGTTAGGTTTTGTAAATTAGCTTCATCAAAAATAGGGGAGACATCAAGAGGACAATGATTATTGTTATGCTTATGAATGATCAAAACCTTTTGTTCGAATAGATCTTTCCAAATGTTAGGGACATTATGAAGGAGAGATATTATGTTATCAATTTCAATCCACATGTTCTCCCGACAAATGTTATTTTCATGATTATTCACAATTGTACCCTATTTCACAATAGGGGAGGTGTTGAGAGATGAATTTAGACTAAGTAAAGTAGTGGCAATGATCTTGTCTTCTTGTGTCATAATATCTTCCCAAGGAGAAGGAGGAGAGAGACAATCAAGAATCTCATGATTCTCAATGATTGCATCTTCTTTCACCAAGATACCTTCATCACTAATAGGAGAGGTATTAGGAGAAGAACAATTATGATTTTCATGATTGTCTATGCATATTCTTCTATCACATAATTCCCACAAATAGGAGAGATAATAGGGTTTGAGATAGGTAATACAATATTAAGGATTGTGTCAATGGTTTGATCCGCTTGCTCTAAGATGTTCTCATGACTATGAAAGATAGTGGAAGGATGGCTAACATGTTTCTTGATGACCTCATTATTTTACTCTAAATCAAACTCATAAAAGGGGATGTTGTACTTATGCAATCCATTTTTAACCATATCAAAACCACATCTCATAAAAGGAAACATGCTATTATGAAAAATTAAACTATCTAAAGTATACAATGCTTCAAGTAAAGTGCAATGCAATGACCTAAAGTGAAATGTGTAAATGCAATTTTTAGACTCTAAACAAGGTAATTTGCTGATTACACTATGCAAAAATCTAAAAATGAAATGTTGTAAATGTAAATTTGGAATTAGGAAATGCATGAAATGAACCAATTTAAGATAGATTTAGTGAAATGCATGTAACAAAAACTCAGCTAATTGAAACAGATAACTAATGACAACAAATAAAAGTGCAGAAACAAGGTTTTCAATGCTATAAAAGGAAGTTTTAGAGCCGATCTGGGAATAATTCTCCCAAAGGGGCATATGAGTCTTAGTTACGGATTTTTAGGGGTTCAAATGTTGAAAAATGCACAACATAGAAATCCCAAAAAGTAGGCAAAACAAACTGTATTGGGACTAAATCCCCTAGAGGGGCGTATGAGTCCCAGATTAGGGTTTTTGCACCGCTTTCAACAAATTGTATGTGAATCTTATGTTTTTTGGTTAGGATGAGTCTAGGCTAAGTGAAAATGCAGATTTCAGATGAAATTTATTGATATAAGATGCAAAAATGCAACCTATATGCACTTTCACTAATGCAAGATTTAGAAACCCTAGAATGGCAATTAACTAATATAAAACCATAATGCAAAGTTAATGCAAACTAGATCTAGGAATATGATGCACTCCTAATAAGAAATGATATGATCTAAATGTAGGTTCACCAAGATGAAAGGAAGAAAATTGTCATTGACTATGATTTAGGATATAGAACAATAATCTTCTTCACTCCTCATTCAAGGAAACCCTAGAAATCTCAATCCAAGGATGAAGTAAGGGAAAGAGATCTTGAAATAGGGTATCCTAGGGTATGATTAATGACTAAAGTGGGGTTCACCCCAAGCTAGGGCTTGGAAAGACAAATGATATGAATGAATCATGCAAAATACTATGCAAACCTAACTAAATGACCTAGGAAATGAGATTGAAATGCAGAATAACAAACTGAAAATGAATAGAGGTGCACTTGGAAGAATGATGAGGTCAAAAAAAGCTCCAAAACCCTAAAAAATTGTTGTTTAATGCCCACTAGGACTCATATGCTAGTTTGGGTGATTTAGTCCTAGACTAGGGTTTCTGTGCCAAAACTAGAATCTATTAGTGTATGACCCAGATCTCTTGAAATCTGGAAAAAGCCCAGTATTGAAACTCATATTCCACATGTGGCATATCAATCCCACTCTAATTTTTTAGAGGGTTAAGGCCTAATTCTACTTTCCTATCTCTACTCTTCCTTCCACACTTCGTTTTTGGATTTGAAACCTTGATTTGCAGCCTGTAGGTGACATTTCATGAAGATGACAACCTTGTGACAACTTGATGACTTTCTTCAACCTTGCAACCTAATCTTCAAAGGATCTTCAAGCCTCAAAGCACCTAGATCTATAGTCACACATGTAAAGAGAAGGAAATCTTATTGATTTGTTAGGAAATAGGGGTTTGCCTTGGTCAAACCCCTTTTAGGTAATTAAACCAAATGATAGGATAATGAAACAAGGGAATGAAACATGAAGCATATAACATGAAAAATGAACAATGATACCTTGAATGATGTCTTGTAAGTTTGATATATAACATGAAGTGGCCATGAAGAATGTAGATCTAGGTCTTGAAGTAAGTGTAGAACAATGCTTAACCTTGGATCTCGAATGCTACATCACAACACTAGCTCAAAAACATGCTTGATTATTGATATCCTTGACATGATGATGAATTGCTGAAATAATTAATGAAGAAATTTTCTCTTGAATGCCTTATAAATGCTCTTGTAAACTCTCTTGATGATGTTGTGAAGTCTTGTAATGCTTAAATCTTGATATCTTCTATTGGTATCATGAAGGCTTAGTGAAATAATGATTTGAGACCTTGTTTATATAGGAAATTCATCCAATTTACCTTTTATTAGATTCCAAAAGCCGACATTCATGAAATTTGAACTTAAAACCTTGATTTCCCAATCAAAACCCTAAAAAGGGGCCAAATGGGACTCATACGACACTTGTGGCATACAGGTCCCATATGGATGGGACTCATACTCCCAAGGTGGCGTATGGGTCCCACCAGGCCTTTTTAGATGGAGAAAATCTTGGGGAGAACTAAGAAATTAAGTTTATTTGATGTCTATGTTAGGATTTCAGTTGAAATAAGCCTCAAGATGCATAATATATTGTCTTAGGGGCCTATTAATGATGATATGAAGGTCATAAATGCAAGAGGGCCTAAAAATTAATGTGAAGGTGTAAATAAATACACTTTACAACATTAAATTAAGGAAAAATTAGGTCTATTTAGCTTAAAAGAACCCTAAATCCAATGTGAATGTGGAAAACACATTACAACACTAGACCAAGGCAATATTAGGTCCATTTTAATGTTAATCATTCCCAAATAAAGTGTGAAAATGTAAAATTTGACATTTTTTGACACTACACTTTGAAAAAGTAGAGCATTTAAAGCACTTTATTCCTTGCAAAAACATAACCTTAAACACATTATTTCACATTTTCATTAGCATATATTTTTTTCAACACCTTCCCTTACCTCATACCTCTTGAGGGCACTCATGTGTGAAGTTCATTTCATCTATTGGCTCCTTTGAATGCTTGAAATCCATTATTTATGTCTTCATATACCTTTAATCATCAAAGTAGGGCATATTAATTTTTTTTGAACTTTATCAGTTCTTAGACTTGGGTTTTCACAGAAAAAGACCCTCATACTGTTACACACCAATACATGTTTTGAGATTTCAAAAAATTTAATTTGTAGTCTATTGTGCAGTTTTCGCACACACGCCCCGTTGAAAGTAGGACCCTCTTTTGCTTTTTCTCTTGGTGTCTTTTGGCTCTTTGATTTTTGGACTCGATCTCTTTTGGATGTCCTTGGATGTTCATCTTGCTTACACAAATAATTCCCTAAGTTGCGCATTAAAAATCTTAAGTTTTGGATAAAACTCAAGTTTTTCCTTGACTTTGGGAATTTTTGTTCTGGGAAAAATTTCCCGGCTTTCCTGAAGAACTGGCGAAGAGGTTTCAACACTACAGTTTGGAAAATATGGCCCTTTGTGGAATTCTGCCTGGACCAGATTTCTCTGAAATTTCATTGCCTCATTGGGTTTTTGGGTTTTGTTTTGGCCTATCTTGTCGATGGCATTAATGCACTATGGTACGGATTCTGCAGTGAGTATTTGGTTGGTTTTAGGAAATTTTGTGTCATTTACTTTCATCATTTGCTGTCTACTACCTTGAGAGTCTCTGGTATTTGGTGATTTGATGCTTGAATTGCTTGATTTGTGGATTCGGTGATTGGATTTCTTTCGCTATTGTTAAAGTTGCTTGCTAGGGCATCGAAGCTTATCACTAGTCACTCTTGCAGCTGAATTTGATTCATCCATGGTATGTAGCTACAATTTTTCTCTTGAATGATTGATGTTTGTGATGCTTTATTGTTTTGAATGCATTTGGAGCTTTAATTTTGTGTGTTTGGCGATTGAATGTTCAAAATGAGGGTTGTGTTTGGCACTTTCATGGGTTCCTAGGGCCTAGTTCATACCTTCCCTTAGTTAGCCAATTAGTTGTGGTGCCAAGCATTCTCAGATTGCACCTTCATACCTGACTCTGTGTATTGTTGTGCCAGTTTAATATGACTTAGGATTTCTCTTAGGAGTCTAGTTTGATTAATGTCTCTGAGTGAGTTCGTGAGCTCCCCTCTGATTTCATTTTCCAATAACTCGTTTGAGTGTGTGCCATGCAATCTATCTTGAGCTATACCAAAGAAAAATGAGCTCAATCCAAGCTCAACCTGAGCTCATCCCTATGTTCATGGTGAAGGTTTAGAAAGTTGAACTTAGGGTATCATCAATTCATAGCCAATCCTCACCAATTCATTCCTGAGAAAGTTGAGAACTTATGAGGATCAATAGAAGACATGAAACAAATTGGATTCAAGCCTGAAAGTTCTGAAGTTCTAATCATCTGACTGTGCTAGGCGAAGATCGTATGAAGTGACATTTTTTGGGATTTTGAGGTCTTCACGGAATTTTCGCACCCTCAAAATTTCTTGATTTTCCTCATCCCTTCATTTTCCCGGGTATGTGCCAAGGGCTCAGAATTTCTAGTTCCTCACGAAATTCCTTTCTTGATAGATTTTCCCGGATTCTCCCAAAGACTTCGTGGTGTTGAAAAATTTGAGAGATGAATGAATTTAATGTTGAATCTTTAGCATCTTATGATTGATATTAACAATTTAAACAATGTTGTATTCTTTCCTTTCATACTGTGATGATCAATTGATGAAATTTGTGATCAATCGGTTAAGTCCTCCTAACGTGGAATTTCTTGGAATTCCTCTCTAGCCGGTTTTCCCTGGATTACTCAGAATCCTAGATTTCTTAATAATTGTGCTTTATAATTGATTTAAAGGGATTCTATCATGATTTTGAACTGATGTAATGATGAATATGTTATCTATGATTGGATAATCTTGGTTCTAATGTTATGAAGAAAATTTATGATGGTCTTTTGTTGGATGCAGGCTGAATCTAGCAGGGAAGTGGCTAAGAAGGATAAGGGTAAGCAGACAAATCCAAATACTGAGGGATATTCTATCTCTAAGGCAGAGAGGATCAAAATAGATATAAAGAGCAGGGTTCCATAAAGCAAGTTGACCTCCATATGGTTAGAGGTCACTGATACCAATGTGGGTTGGTGGGACTATGAAGGATTTAAGGCTAGGATGACATAGGAGGATCATCCACTATTGGCTAGAAGGTTGGTGGAATCAGGATTGGCGCATGTAGCTAGATTCCCTCCTATTGTTCAATGCTACGAGTTGGTGCTAGAATGTGTCAGACATTATGACAGGAGCACCCAAAGAATAATTGGCCCTCAGGGAAGAATATTAGCCAATCTTAACCTTGTCTCTATAGCACAAAATTTTGACATGCCTGATAGGTCCCATGTGGTGGAATTTGACATAGAAATGGCTAAGAAGTACTATGAGGATGAGACTATCAAATCACAACAGGTTATTAATTCCTGGCTAGAGAAGCCTAAGTCTCATTTCTCCAAATTGCCAAAACAATTGTATAGGGAAAAATTCAAGCTAGAATATTATGATGCAATCACATTACTCAGCAGAGTCATGGGCTTGAAGAGTGCAGGATTATTTGAAAATTGGATGTTTCATGTCATTGTGTGAATGGAGCAGAATATTTATTACCATTGGGCAGGCATACAAGTGCAATGATACATGAACAAATGTGCAACATGCTATAGAAAAAGACCTTCATAATGACCTCTTACTTGGTCTATGCACTTGCAAGGTTTAATCCATATAAAGGGTTGAATACAAGGGGTGTGTTTGGACAAGATGTGATTTATGAAGTATACCCACAATTACATTTGGGCAGCCCAAGCTATAGGAGGGTGAATGACGCATTCACCATGCATATAACTAGGCTACTTCAAGGTGTAGAGAACGTTCGGATATCAAATCAGGCTAAGGAATTAATCAAGAGGTTTGGAGCTTGGTTCATCCAATTCCATACCTTCTCATATATTAGGATAGATGGCTTCCAAAGAGCCCCATACAGACTTCCTAGGTACCCCACATATCACATTGTACTATTGGAGGTCACAAGGTAGATTTGTGATTTTGATGCAATAGTCAAGAAAGAAAAACACAAGACGGGGTTTGGTAATGATTTCCCTCTTAGGATAGGTAGTAATGAGGCTTGCCCCTCTATAAATTCAGCACATGCTTTTGAGGAGGAAATGGGAACTTTGGGTTTATCTTTTCATTCCAAGAGATCCAGATTTGATATAACTGGTGAAGTCGAGAGGAAAGCTAGTAGGGATTACAGTCATAAAGATGACATAGAAGATTATTGGGCCAACAATAAAGATGAATTTGAAGTTAGGAAGAAGAAGTTCTCTAGGCTACCAGTTGATGTAGTTAGATTGTATAGTGTCAAAGTCATTCCTGACCAAATTGAGGATGATGGAGACTTGATTCAGGGCCATGACTATGAAGCTATGAAGGATAAACCAGTTAGAGAGATAGACTAGCTGGAGGAAGAGAAGACTGAATTAGAGTAGATCATGACTCCAGTGATCAAGTATACCAACCTATGACTCAAACATAAGCAATGGGAGCTCAAGAGTGAAGGTGTGCAATGCACTTATGACTTGATGGGAGAGTTGGAGTCTCATTCTACCTTTGAGGAATCAGTTCAACAAGACTCTAAAGGTAAAGCTAAGGAAAACTCCCCTTTCAGGATCAAGGTTAAGGGTACTCAAACAAAAGAAGGGGAGAAGCAAAGGAAACCCATTGCTAAGAAAAGGACTAATACTTCAAAGACAAAGAGGCCTGTAGTGGAAGAACCAGGTGAAGAAGAAAATAACTTAGATAGTGCTCCTGTGCCCAAAAGGAAAAGGGTAACTCAGACTTCTAAGAAGAAATATGAATCTTTTGAGGGGAAGGAAGAAATAAGCCTGCTAGTAATAAATGTGGAAAGTTCAGGGGATAAGACTCAAGTATATACAAGGAGGTCAAGAAATCCTTCTCCCAAAGATAATGTACTGAAAAGGGATACTCCTCTAGTAGCCCCTATTTCAAAACAACATAAGGATGCTCCTCCTCATCATGAATCACACGATGTACCAGAGGAGTCAAAAGATGTAGAGCATCACCAAGATCAAGGAAAAGAAGAATTTTGAGAAGGTGAACTCTACAGTGCAGAGGTAGAAATAGAAAGAATCTTGCAGTCTCCCTTGGTGACATATGAGGATTTACTTGATGGTGATGAGGGAGATAGAGAGGTGCCTACCAAGACCCCTTCGCTAGTGCATGTAGAAGAAGAGAATGAGGAGGAAAAGGATGGGAATCTACAAGAGGATAGCGAGGATAAAAATGAGGAGATCCCTGATATAGACTCCTCCAAAGACTAACATGAAGTAGCTGTAAAAGATGAATTACAGTCAGAATCTACCATTCCTATTTGGATAGACAAGGAGTTGAAAAGTAAGCAGATTGTGGTGGATGATACTCCTCCAAATTGGGATGATCTATTAGCTAATATTGGAAAAGGAAAAACAAAGAAAAAAGCCAGGGTTATCTCCAAGATTGAGAGGGATGAATCAAACAACAGAGTTATTCACATTGCCACCCCTGTACCAAATAAGGATAAATATGAAGTCACTGGAAAATATTATAGTGTAAAAACCATCAATCTAGGACCCACTTCTTTGATGCAAGAGGTAGAAGAATTTGAGGGCTCCAATGCTGATATTTTGAGTAGGCTGAAGAAAGAGGTGCAAGCAAAGAAAGACTTGAAGAAATAAAATGATAAATTGAAGAAATATCTATAGGATTTAATGAAGCCCTTACAATCCATTAGCCAAGTCAGTTCATCATCATCTACAATAGGTTTCTTACGAAACAAAATTATCATATAATTGGAGAAAATGAAAACCACTGCACATGCCACATTGAACTGGTTACAAGAAGTAGGAGTAAAAGGAGATGATACTATCAAGGAGATTTTTTCAGTTGGTGGTGATGTCATCAGGACAATAGAGTGGCTGAAAGCTGTGCTAGCTCAAGATAGGGAGGATATTGATCTCTTATTGCAAAAGACTAAGACCGTCATGGAGTATATTGAAGATAAGCTAGTAAGTGATGGAATCCTTTCTTTTTCCAAAGTCACAGAACCTTGGGAATGGAACAAAGATTTACTAATTAGGCAAAGGGTCATGAGGAAGGTGCACAAACAAATAAAGTAAATTGAGAATACCCTGATTGAGATCTACGAAAAGTGCATTTCTTTCTTCGAAGTTATGATAGGAATAAAAAGGTTTGCACCAAAACATCTAAACTTGGAGCAATGAGAAAATGGTGGCGAGATGTATATTCTCTAGTCAATGATGACCCAATCACTGAACATCAATTAGATGATGCAACCACATACATTGTAGTAATGGATAAGTATCAAACCATGAAGGTGGATTGGGATAAAGTTGTAAAGCAGTCAAGAGAGTACATTAAGTCCATTGAAATGAAAATTAAAGTATTAGTTATTCCACCTATAGCCAACTTGGAGAGGATTATTTTGATGGTGCAGGATAAAATGGAGCAAGATAAGGAAAAAGGGGAGAGCAGTTAATACAATGCTTCATCAGAATTTGTGCTTCCCCATTATTTCTCTTTATCCTTCACATGCAATGGACCGAGCTATGTTGGAGATCCTAGACCAACCTAGATGGAGTACATGCATTTAATGCACACTTTGCTTTATTTTGAATTCCTCTTAGTCGACTTGTTTTAGGGGCCAATTGTTTTGTAACCCTATTTGGGCTGACATATGATGTAATATCCATAAATAGGGTTAGTGCCTCATTTGAAAGGGCTAGATAGTGTTACATTGGAGTGAATTCAGTATTAGAGTAAGAAGTTAGTAGTCAGGATTGATTTCAAGCAAGTGCTATAAAAAAATACTGGAATTGTTGCTGATTTGGGTGATTTAATGCAAGTAAAGACATTGTAATTTGGTGCCTTTCTTGTGTTAATTTTATCTTGCATGGTTCCTATGATTCTATCTTTTGAAATTTCTTAAGATTATTTGATACATGCTAGGTTTAATGTTAGATGACTTAATGGTGTTTATGATTTAATTCTTGAAGTGTTGCAACAATCTCTAGTCCATACTTTTTGCAGCTAGCTGACTGTTAGTTGCTTTGCAAAGTTAGCCTGGACTTTGATATTCATTGTGCTTTGTTCGATTGTGAATGCTTGTTCATTTCAATTGCAATAGGGTTGTTTGGATAAATGTTCATGAATTTAAAATATTTTGTACCTTAGAAGATTGCACTATTTTTGTAAGATTATAGATTTATCTAGGTCAAGTAGGAATTGGTTTTTGAGGGATTGGTCCATTTCAGGTGTTTTATCATTTGCATTGTTAATCTTAGGATTAGAATTAATCTTATAAATCTCTTTGAAACCCTTATCTTTTGCTATTTCTTTTGTTATCTGGGTTAGATTTAGGACTTGAAGTATCACCATATTACTAGATTTGATAAAATCAAAGATTTAGTATTTGCTTGTAGTAAGGTCCCTTTGTGATTACCAACATTTTCACATTTATCACTGAGTTGTTTATGCATTGTCAAGACCTGACATTAGAGACCTTGGGGTTATCTCTTGAGGCTTGCTGATAGAGATTTTCCTTTCAAGAGAGATAGGATACTTGTATCTTGTCTGAGTTGTTGCTGTGCAGAAAAAACTATCAACATAGTCTAGGGCACCCATGCCCTTGACTAGTCAGTTTCATCCCAAATTTTTGTGTGAAACCCTACTCCATGAATTGTGTTTAGATTTGGTTCATATTTTCGACAGTTTCTCTTGAAACTTCTTCTTTTTTTTGTGTATTTTAAATTTGGCCCTAATTACCTAATTCATTGCATTACCCCTAAATAAAAAAAAAAAAGACATACCGATATGTTTTCTTTTCAAATATTTTCTTTTGATGTAGCAAAATATGTCTTGTCTATAAAAAATCCTTGCCATCAAAAGAGATATACGTGTGCCTTCAGCCCACCAAGAGTTTTCCTACCCATGAGAATATCTTGGTGCAAAAGAATAAAATCATTGATAGATTTATTAACATCACTTTATCTAATCTTCATTCTTCAAGTAATCATGAAATCCATGTTTGTCCCTCTCCCAATATCTCTCCTACTTGTGAGGATATCTTGGCACAAGAGGGTGCAATCATTGATACCTTTCCTAATACCACTTTACCCATTCCTCCTTCAAATGCTAGTAAGGTGTCTTACATAGATGAGGATTCAAAACTCATATTAGATCCCCCATTAATAGAATATTGTCAATAAATGGTCAACTCAGTTGAAATTGTAAACCCACAACTCATCATCTATCCTCCTTCTCATAAACCTCAATCATGAAATCAACCCATCCTCAATCTAGAAAAAAGGTTTTAAAGAGGTTTAAAGAACACAATTTGTCCCTCAATAATGAAAAGTGCTTTATGATGATGAATCAAGGAATTGTTTTAGGGCATTTCATATCCAGTACATGTATTAAAGTTGATCCATATAAGATAGAGATCTTTTCTAAATTACCCATTCCACAGAGGCAAAGAGATGTTAGAAGCTTCCTTGGCCATGCAAGCTATTATAAGAGTTTCATTAAAGACTTCAGTAAGATTGCTGCACCATTGTTTGTTCTACTGACTAAAGACATAGAATTTGATTAGAAATCAGAGTGCCAACATTCCTTTGAATAACTAAAGAAAGCCTTAACCCAAGCACCTATTTTGAGGGGACCAAGTTGGACCTTACCCTTCCAAATACATACTAATGCTTCAATATTTTCTATTGGAGCAGCTTTGGGTCAAGAAGAAGGAACCAAAGTATATGCTATTTACTACATTAGCAAGAATATTTAGGGAGAAGAGATAAATTATACTATTATAGAGAAGGAGATGCTAGCAATAGTGTATGCCATTAATAAATTCAGGCATTACATTATTGGTTATGCAATTTTTTTCCAAACAGACCATACAACTATTAAATATTTAATGAACAAGATTGTAGTAGGGGGTAGGCTAGTCAAATGGTTGCTCCTTCTACAAGAGTTTGATATCACAATAGTGGACAAGCTTGGTAAGGCTAATGTAGTAGAAAGTTTCTGTCAAGGTTGCCAACACAATCAACAGAAGGGGTAGTGGATGACTCATTTCCAGATGAGAACTTGTTTGATCTTAATGCATGCATGTACCTTGGTATGCTGACATTGTAAACTATTTAGTGACAGTGTAGATTCCACCACACTTTTCTCCAAGGGAGAAGAGATAACTAGTACATAATTTTTTTCCATATTCTTGGATATCTGGTTACCTATTCTACACTAGCCCTGATAATATCATGAGAAGGTGCATAAGGGAAGATGAAATATTTGATATCATGAAGGATTTCCATGATGAATCATGTGGAGGTCATTTTGCAGCAAAAATAACAACAATCAAAATCCTCACAACTGGATACTACTGGCCAAATCTACACAAGGATTCTATCAAATATACAAAGAGATGCGATAGGTGCCAAAGAATGGGTAAGCCAACAAGGAGTGATAAAATTCCATTACAACCTCAGTTAACACTAGATCCCTTTGAAAAATGGGGTATAGACTTTATTGGGCCAATTTCACCTATTTCTAACAACAAGTAGAAAATTTTGGTTTGCACTAATTATTTGACTAAGTGGGTAGAAGTGAAGGCATTACAGTTTGTTAGAGATGGCAATGTGGCTAAATTCTTGTATGAGGAAATTTTTACTAGGTATGGAGCACCTAGGGGGATAGTGACTGATCAGGGAACACAATTTACCTTAGACCTCATTACCAAATTAGTTGAAGAATATGAAACCAGACACAAAAAGCTAACACCTTATCACCTTCAAGCCAATGGTTAGGTGGAGGTTACCAATAGAGAAATTAAAATTATTCTAACTAAGATAATTCAATTACACAAAAAATATTGGGATGCTAGATTACCTGAAGAAGTATGGGCATATAGAACAACCTGGAAAATAACAAATGGTTTCACACCCTATGAGCTAGTAAATGGAAAAATAGTAGTCCTCCCAATTAAGTTTGAGTATAAGAAATTAAGAACAAAAGTAGAGTTGGACATGGATCTCACATCAGTTCAATAGGGGAGATTGCACCACTCAAATGGGATGGATGAAATCAGGGTGGAGGCAATCCATCATATTGAGATAGTACAAAAGTAGAGGACAAAGTGACATGACCAATATATCAAGACAAAGGAATTTAATGTAGGAGACTGGGCCTTATTATATGATTCAAGATACAAGGAGTTCAAAGGGAAACTCCAATCCATGTGGTTGGGCTCTTATGAGATTAGCCAAGTCTTTCCTAATGGAGCAGTGAAGTTGCACACCATAGATGCAGTAAGGTTCTGTCTCTTGGTTAATGGCCACAAGCTGAAAATTTATAAGTACAGAAGGAAGATATATTTCTTTCTCTCATTCAACAGTATGGTACTCTCAGTGATCTAGATACATGTTCTAAAACATAGAGTGATGCCTCAACAAAAACAAATATACCAAGTTCTTCAGATGACTTAGTGATTGAGCTGCATCTCAATCCTTGAGATCACTTAGGTTTAATTTCTTACTCCACCTCACATGCACACACAAAATAGTTACAATGATGTACATAATTTTTCCAAAGAGACCTATCTTATATATACAAATATCAACATTCAATAAGGGCCATGTTGCAATAGGGACGTGTAGCACAAAAGCTGTCACAATTCAGATGAGATCTGATGCTGAAGGTACCCAAAGCACCATCTAGCAAGAAATTTCAAAAATTAGCACCACATTAATTGTAGTTTGTACCTTTTTCACCTCTTTTCCCTCACACATGCAACATAAATCACATCAAAATAAGTACCTATAGCATTCTTATTTTATTTCATGCTACCAATTCAAATTTAACACATTTGAACTATCACATCACTAATTATCATCCGTCTATTCCATTTCATTATATTAAACCCACCACCTCATCACCCATTCAACTGCAATTACTTCTTGTCACATCAAATCATCCCGTGGACACATTTTATTCAACCCACATGCATGACATTCAATTAATCACCTCCAATAGGTATGCAAAGTACATTACCATAATTGTCATGGATTTCTTAATGCTTTTATTATATATTTCCATATTAAATTAAGCATGCAATATATTCATTAAATTTATTTCCATACTATATAATGATACCTTCACCTATCACAAGTTTAAGTGAGGTCACTTCAAACCTTAAGTTGGGGGGGGTACAATAATAGCTAGTTTTTTCATTTTTTTCCACCTAAAACCAAATGCAAACAAACATAAATGACATGTAAACCCTTTTTATCCTAATTTGCATCTATCGTTTTGCTATTAATTCAATTGCCAATTTCCTAAAATTTGTGATCTTGAGCTAAGTCAAACCCAAAACCCACTTTTTAAGATCAATTAAGTTGATACGAAGAAGAATGGGAGTTGCAGTTACAATATAGTGGTAGTGGGAGTGCATAGAAAATAGTAGAGTAAGACAAAGGGTTTGAGGGTGGTGAAGTGAAAATTGCACTGAATTTCTAGGGTTAGAACATTGAGCAAAGGTAAAGAGTGGTAAAGAGATTCACCAATGGGAGGTGATGTTATTGTTACCTGATTTTGATTCCAGCTAAATCAGGTAGGACTGTTATGTTTTTACAAAGTGAAACAAAAGTGTACATTCTTTTCTTCTAAGTTTCATTCATATGCATAAAATAAATTATCAAAACATTGCATTATTTGATTATGCAATTGCATACAATAGAGAAGAGAGTCAACATTTATTGCAAAGATAGTCTTTATTGATAATCATAAGTGTATAGTGTCCCTCACCAGCTAAGGGGACTGACTATTTTAATGCAAATAAGAAAAAAAAAATTATAGATAAAAGGAAATGCATATGTAAAGAAGGGAGACTTGAAATTTCCTGAATGATGAATCCTGATTGAGTTTCCTTGCATCAACTTCAATCCTCCTTCCCATCTAGCCTCCAGTTGCTGCTTGCCTCCTGCTGCTCTAAGGTTTCTTGCATTTGTGAGAAGAGAGTTGGTTAGAGAAATGAAGGATCACCAATTAGTACATAGACAAACATCCATAAACATATAATCTGATCCTTATAAACATTAAAATAGCTAGCATATCATAGATGCCAAAGAAAACAAGAGAGTTATCAAACACATCTATCATATGCTCTATTTTATCTAACATGTTTACTCATTGTGAAGGTATAGGTCAAATATTTGTTACTGTTTTGTTTCATCTGGTTACAACATGTGGAGTAAAATGTGGCTCCCACGAGGGTTGAGCCCAACATACTTCCCTCTTATGTTTTAAGAAGGGTAGGAATGCAAGTAAAATTTAGCAACTTGATCAAATTGATGATAAACCTATTCTTGATGGATTAAATCAATATGGAATCATACCATTTCATCAACTTTAATTATCAGATTCAAAAGATGCAACAAAAATTGTGTGAATTATCAAGAAAGATTACTCTTTATCTTTTCACAATGAACTGAATAGTAGGCTGCCATCATGTTGATCAAAGGGGTAGTCATTTCTTCTTGGAAATCTTACTCTATTGGATATGTCTTTTAATCTTCTTAATGAACCCATTTTACCTAGGTTTGTAATACTTCAAAATTAACACATTACTCCAGTGAGTAGAGGTTTTTTGATAGAGTATGATAGTAGTTTTGAATGCATAGTGAGATAGAGGCACAAGGACAACAAGCATTCAATGAGGAAAATGGTTTGTCCCTTCCCAAGAAATAGATGATTTCTGTCATAATGGTGAAAATACACAACAAAATCAGCACATGGAACCCAATAAACCAGACATGGAACAAAAATAAGATGGTGTAGAATTTGTTGCCTTTGACAGGAGAAATATGAAAACTGAAACATAGATGATAAGTGGAGTTTTATTTGATTCTGGATATGGAGTTTTATTTATGGATCACAAAGGACATAACCTCGAGGCACAAAGCATGGCTAATACAACTAACTCAAAACATAATTGGAAATTAGGAGGAAACAAGGCCAACTGTGCTAGTGAACACAAAAAATTGTGTTGAAGTTGATATACTGGAGAACTTTTCAAGGTTTGGAGAGTTCAAATTTGATGAAAAAGTTGGGATAGATGCATCAAGTTCAATTATAGAGAGGCACAATAGCAGTGCTCAAGCAATATCTCATCATGCACATACTATTCAAGCTTCTGTGAGCAATTATATAAAGTTATGGCAACATGAAGCATACATGACAGTAAACAAAAGGTAGTTCACTATGGTAAGGACATCAAAAAATGTTGTTGTTTATGTTGTTCGTAACAAACCAACATGAAGATTTCATCATATACATATTCATCAAAGCACCGGACAAATAGTGCTGCACAAATAGTAGTAACAAGAGTGCATTGTTTGCAAGAATGTTGAGGTAAGTAAACATCAAGCATTCACCACAAAGTCACAATGGTGGAGCAACAACTTCATAAAAAATCAAGCATATTTATGTCAAATTATAAGCTACTCCCAATGGGAGATAAAAATGCATGAAGAGTAAAAAGGGAAGCTTCAATCTCTGTTAATCATTGAAGTACAAAATGATAGTTGTGGATGAAATAAGCAAAGGATGTATTATGCATGTAGTACAAGAGAATCATCATCAACACTTATGTAATGCAAGGATAGTATCATTTTGGAGCTAGTAAAGGCACAATGTCTAGTTTTGTGTTTCAACATTGTCTCATAATTTAGCTCTTTGGAAAAGTAGTATTGAGGGTTTCCATTGTATATTTGTTGCTCTTTAAAAGTCAAAGTGATAGTAAGAGCTAGTGTTATGCACATTTCCTAAATGCAAGAGGAACTACAACAAACAGTGGTAAAGCTTCCATTACAATTTTAGGAGCATTGGTCTTTTCCAAAAGCCAAGCATGTTGTAACAAGAATTGCATGTAGCAAATGGAAGAAGTAAACAAGAATTGTGATGTTTGAAAGTGAAGAAAGGAGCTTAACTTACCTCTTCATAGAATTGAGAAACAAGAACAGAATTAAGAATGAGTAGAATGCTTTCTATTTTGTGTTGACAAGTGAGTTTTCCCCATTAAAGGTGCTTTGAGGAGTAATGATCTTAAGTGCTTAAAAAAATACAAGTGCATACAATGGGTAAGAGAAAATGGAGTTTCATTGACTAACTGTTTCCATACTATGTTTGCAAGGCCGAATTGAGCCCTTAATGCGATTGATACAGTGGAAGTAAAGAGTTGCATGGCCATAGCCTATAAGTGAAATATTGAGTTTTGAAAAGTTCCGAAGACAAAAAAAGTCAATGGAGGAATACCCAATATGTATTTTAAAGAGAAAATTCATAATGATACAAGATGCATTTCTGAGAACAAACAAAGTGAACAACATTTTCTTTTCATTCAGAAAATGAAAAATGATCTCTCTTTTTGCATCTTCAGAAAATGGGAAAACCCCAAGTGACATTGAAATATTTTGAAAAATCCCCAATTCTTGTCCTCATGGCCATGGCATGAGAGGAGTAATTTTCTTCACAAAGAGCAAACCCCACTTGTGGTTTATATCAAAAATCATAAATGCAGGGGTAAATAGAGGGGTTTTGAGTTTATGCCATGGGAAACAACTTAGAAAATAAGAGGAATGGATGAATGGATGTGGCCATTAAGGGTTTCAAAATCCAAAAATTAGTAGAGAAAAGTGTAAGGAGCCTTTATCTTTAAAAGATTCTCATTATTCTATCATGGGTCGAGCTCAAATCGAGCTATCTTTACACAAAATAAGGAGAAATGTGAGATGAGGCCGTGGTGTATAATGGATAATACATAGAAGTGCATCTTTTATTTTCTACAGAAGGCAAGGGAAATTTCATCATTTTGTTCTAATGAGCTCAAATTGAGCTTATTCAAGAGGGAAATGCAAAGCTTGGAAGATGGAAGACTTACCCAGGTTGTTGTTCAAGAAAAGTCCTACAAAACCTGCATGCATATGGCTTTCAAACTCAAGCCAAGAATCTCCAATGGAAGCCAAAGAGAAGAGGTATCCATAGAAAACTAAAGGCACAAGAAATACTTCAAAAGTTTATACAAGGCCGCGACTTAAAGCCTTCAAAATGCATTCAAAATGAAGGTATTGAGGATAAATTTTTGAATAGTTTTGCAAAGAGAATGCTCACTAGTGATTTCCCGAGGAGGCTTGACTTGAAAAAAGCTGAAGATTCATGAGTTTGAACTCTAAACCCTAACCTTCATGATGGCCAGTAGCAAAGCCTCTTTTCCCAAAACTTGAATGCAAAATGAGTGGCTGAAATAATGGAGCTCATTAGTTTTGCTTTTGGGTTTGAAAGTTTTCCCTCTTTTGAACTTAGGGCCTTTTATCACATTGATTTAAATAAAAAATCCTCCACTAATGCCTTCATAATATTATGTTTTCCTTCACAAATGTTTTGAGATTAGGCTTATTTCATGACTTTGGAGAGAGAAAAAAATGTTTTAAGTCTGAGGCTATTTTATAATTTGTAGAGAAGGTCAAAACAACTAATGTGCCTTAGATCCCTTTTATGATTCCTTGATAAAATCATATGAATTATGTGCCTTTAATTTTTCTTATGATTTTGAAGAAATCATATAATCATTGAATCCCTATGTATTTTGCTAACTTAGGCTTTATGCCTTAGTTATTTTCTGAGTTTTTTTCGAAAATCAGGTGTAATTAAATGATATTTTCACTTTTCATTTATTTTGAAATGTAAAATAGTTTGATTAAGTGATATGTTATAAATCACTTAGTCAAAATGTTATTTTAAATACAAAAATGAGGTGTATTATGCCATAAAATGTACAAAATGGATATAGTTTAATCTTTATGCCTTTGTAGTCACACCAAGAGTGTGAGTCAAGGTAGCTGGAGACATGATTGAATGATGATGATTGGCCAACATGTGGATGGTGTGTGGCTTATCTTTGATTGAGTTTTGGAGGGAATGTGACCATTTGGAGGAAGTTTTCTCATGATTTTAGTATGAGTAGGGTCATAGATTGAATTTTCCCCACTTTGGTGACATTTTGGAGAGATTTTAGAAGCTTATTTTTTGGATTTTCTGTTGCATCTAACCAAAAGCTTCTAGAAGGATATGTGTGGGGTAGTTTTTTCAAAAATGCATAAGTAACTTCAAACAAAGGTTTTGAAGTTAGTTCTTTCTTTCCAGTAGTATTGTAACTCTTTCTTAGAGTTTTCTTTTAGCAGGAGTAGTATTGTAACTCTTTACAGATTTGTATAACAAATTACACCTTGGAGATTGAAGAAGTTGAGTTCTTTTCCTTCTCATTTTCTGCTTTATTGTGTGCATTTTAGTTGATTGATGGGATTACTTGTGAGGTTTGTTCATTTCCTTGTAATTTTTGTCTCATGTTAGCACCTTTTTTACATAAAAGTATGTAGGTTGCAGGTTATAAGCTGTGTTATAAATGAAAATGCTTTTAGTTGTGAAATTTCTTTCCTTCTAGGAGTTTAGCTTTAAGACCTTCTTATTTATGCAAGAATGCATACAAAATGAGTTGTGTAAGCCAAAATTTGTCATTGTTTGAACTATGTGTAAGCTATTTTACAAGTCTTAAGTAGTGTTTTGGTGCATCACCTTTTAATGCTTTCAGTTAATTTTCATTTTCAAGTTGCCTTCTTACATTTTCCTTAGAATCATTAGTTTAGCAGTAGTTTAGGTGACACCACTTAGGAGCTAGCCTTATTTGGAGGTCCACTCCAAATTTAGGTGACCCACAACCTAGGAGTGTTCCCATGTTACTTCAAATTTCTAAGTTCTGCAACTTAGCAAGGGTGTAAATTTGAGAGCTAACAGTTATTAAGGGAGAGCCATCAACACACAAGCATATATTAGAAGATGCAATGGTATTTCCTATCTTCACAAGAGTTGGTTGGCTAGATTACTTTCTAAAGCTGATAGAATTTGACAATGACATAAAAGGAGATTTTTAGCCACATTGGAACACAATGAAGCAATGGTAAAAGGGTTGTCAGTAGATGCATATGAAGTAGCAATAACACAAGTATCTAGGTTGTGTAGGACTAGAGAAAAGTTTCCAGTTTGAGTAGATGTAGTGGCTATAGGAGAAGAATTTTTTGAGAAAGGAGGAAATTTGGATTCATCATCCCAAGGTACAAAAAGACTTTCTCTTCCACAGATTTGGGCCAACTATGCTCCCTATGCTATTACATACCTTACTTGTGGTGGTAGAAAAAATCTTCTGTATAGTGTACATTTCAAATTACTTAGTCATATTTACCTTAATAGACTAGTAAACGTGCCCAATATCCTCCATAATATGTTAAAAATGATGTCATCTAAATACTAGAGGAAACATAGTGATACAACTTTATCACATCACTATTTAATAGCCTTATTAGCAAAAAGGAGCTTGAGAATTCAATATCCCTAGATCTCCTGGGAAGAATTTGTGAGTTGTCAAGATATTAATAGTCTAATTGAGGCACTTGAAGTACCTGAAACCCTAGAGCCACAAGCTAAACCTACAAGAGGAAATTATGATGTCTCACCTATGGCTTCACCTACCCATAGCCAAGGTGAGCCTGAGGAGCACAATATGTTGGAGTCTAGGTCACCAATAGTAGAAGAAATCCCATCTTCCTCAAAACCACCTAAATCTAAGAAAAGAAGAGGTAGAATATCCACAAGATCAACACCTTCTAAAATAGAGAAGAAAAAGAAGGATGTTCAAAAGGAGAAACCTACACCTATCCATTTAGGCCGATTGAAAAATCAAGGTGTTATGAGGGGGAGTGTGGAAACACCAAAATAAGAGATAAAGGGAAATGGAAAAAAGAAAGAGGACTTGATGTTGGTTGAAATAGACTTAGAAGGTAAGGGAAATACCCCTGAAAATATGCATACACTTGCAAAGAGGAAGAGGTATGTATCCACCACTTTTGATTAAAACTCAGAAGATGCATTTTTTTACAAGAAAACATAAAATAAAACCCTAGATAGTCCTATTCATGAAGACTATGATTGTATAGGGGGTGGTAATGAACCATTTTTGAAAACAAAGGAAATGTTTATAGAAGATAGAAATTTTAGAAAGGAGCTTCAGGAAGCTATAGAAATAATTAAACATCTGAAAGAACTAGTGTAGAGTTATGACAAGAGAGATAAATAAATGGAGACAAAAATACAATAATTGTAAGAGAAGCTGTAGACATATGGCCATGGTGCAGAGCTAGACCTATTGGCACAATTGGCCATGAACAAAATAGGGGATGGAGAACTTGTAGTAGCAAATTAGAAACCTCCTACCACAAAAACCCCAATTCACCACAAAAATTTGTCTCTTGGTTATCAACTATGGAAGGTCACTAATGAATTATCACAAGAGAAAGAAAAGTGAAGGGAAAAGAAACTTTAATTGTAGGACACACCAAAGTGTTGGAGGGAAAGGATACTAAATTGAGTAAAATGACATTTAGAATGGAAGAAATACTAGATAAGTCTAACCAAATTATCATGTGCAGACCTCTAGCTAGAACATATACCCTTTTTCTCTAGGAAAAAATCCTAAGTTTTCAATTTAGCAAGATGTTTAGCAACAAACTAGTTTCTATGAGAAAAAAGTTTGAATTTCTCCATGTTTTTGTTGATGCTACCCTTGATGAGCAAGACCAACTTTGTGAGTACTATCTTCACAATTATGTGGTTTGAGAGGATGCACAATGGAACCCCTTAATGTTTGTAGAGGATTTGTAGGTAAGCGTTTTAGCATCCTATTTTAGAAATGAACAATTTAGAGGTGAATTCCTAGGGGAATATGCAAAAAGAGAAAGGTTAGTTGCACTTATAGTAAGAAAAGAGTCCAAAGATCTTGATGAGATAGTAGATGAATGGTTAAAACTCCTAAAAAACAAGGGTATAGGAAGGAAAATTACTAAGGTAAGGATACAAGACTACAATAGAATGAAGACACTGGTAGTTGGGTTAGTTCAAAATTGTTATAAATATATACAAGAAAGGTTGGACAGTTTGAATCTAGAGCTACAAAGGAAGGAACCTCATTCTTCACATAATTTCATAACTATGATTGAAAGAGTGAAAGGTACATGGATATTGCTATCTATCAAGCAACCAAATGGATACCACTCATGTTCCAACTGCCTATGCTCCTTTATCTAGTCCCACATTGGATAAGAGATAGGATGAAGGAATGTGAGGAGGTTGAGAAAACTAGAATGAAGAGACTTGTAGTTTACAAAGGGTTCTAACTAAAGAAAATAAAGGGAGTAGATACTATCATGGACCTTAGGGAGATTACACTACATTACAATATGAAACTCTAGTCAAATTTTCTTGAGGGTCAGAAAAAATATAGTTGGGGGGAGTGATGAGACTATTTAATAGTCCATTTCTTGATATTTTTATGCATGCTTTAAGACATTATCAGATAATCCTTTTAGACATATTCTTATGTTATGCTATCTTTTTATGCTTATTATACAACCTTGGACTTGAATTATAGTAATGGAAATATAGTTATGATATAGTAGCATTGCATGATTTATATGTGAAAATGCATGAAATGTGGGTGGAATTCTATGTTTAATCATGGTAGTTAGTTTTGTGTATATGTTTTGTGGATTAACCTCTTGCAGCCCAAGAAGACATTGTAGCTTGCATCAATTGAAATTTGTATCCTATAGAAAAATGAGGACTTGGATAACGAAACAAGGGAAGTGCCAGAACAAGTTGAGTGTAATAACTACCATGTGGAGACACCTGATGGAGTTAGTTGTGCATCATTATGACAGTTAATAAGGAACTGGAGAAGAATAATTCTTCTATTGATAGGGTTATAGATAACTAATTATGTGTTCCACATGTAGATCTATTTTGTAGAGTTTTAATTCTATTTGAACTCTTATTTCTTTTCAGTTATAGTTTGAATAATTCAATCTTAATTACATACTCTGATATCTAGGGAGTTGTAGTTAATGATTTTAGTTAAGAGTTGTGTTTAGAATAAACTCCACCGTGCTTGTATATAGATGGTGGTTGAGTCATTAGATATTTAGTTGGTTAAGCATTTTGTTATTAGTTACTTCTTAGTTTTTAGTTATCATCTACAAACATGTTGATTGTTCAAAAATGGTTTTCTTGAATATAATATTTGAGCAAGATTTTATGTGATATTTTGGAATGCATAATTAATGAAGTCCAAGTTCGTATAGATGCATAGAATCTAAGATTTAGATTTGGTTTTAGTTAAGTGAATACAACCAGTTGAGCAGGACACTCAAGGTAATGGTTCTTCACTACATTTATAGTTGTTTTACTTTCGTTTAACAATTATTTTTGTTTATCATTACTTCATAAATTGCATGAAAGTTAAAATAGATTTTCATATTTTGATTTTTAGTAATGATTGTACATGAATGCATTTAATTGAATTGTAGTACTCTGAAGGATAGATTAAGTTTTTATCAGTTTTGAGTCAGTTTCAATAATTTTTTGTTAGCAATAGTTTAGCTACAGGTTATGTTGTAGGCACCCGTAGCCATTAGCACTAGTTTACTTCTTTCACTGTTATGCATTTATGTGATTTTATAGAAAGTAGAATACCTTTAATAGGATAACCTAGGCAACCTCAGGTATTTGAAGACATATATAGTGCAACATCATCACAAGTTTACAAACCTTGGTTGACAATTTAATGAAGTCTTTACAATGTTGAGTGGACTGTTTAGTTAGTTATTCATCTGGATTGTGTGGTTTCTACCAAGTTTACAAGATGCTAGTTTAGACTCTACATCCCCATATGCAATCCTACGATAACATTTAAGGGATTTATGGATTTGGGGTTAGCATATGTCTTTGCTACAGTGTTATAATAGAGCTTAGAACCATAGTCATTCCTCAAATACCTTGTAGAACAATGAACACAAAGGAGGAATGACACATAGAGAGTGAAAACAAAGAAGAAGCCTTTTGGGTCAACATGGACGAGACCTAAATGTCTCAACAATTTGCATCATCCTCAAAAGGAAAACACAAGATAAGTGAAAAGACAATGGTTACAACATACAAAAGAATGCAAATACAAATAGATGAATGTCATAATAGATTCACTTCCTTTGTATCCTTGCACCAAAAAAGTGACAAGGGTCATCCCGTAGTAGGCTCACAAACATAAAAAACAAACCAAGCAACACAATATAAGGGATCACATTATGCACATGCAATCACACAAAGAACATGAATATACATAAAGAAAGTATGAAACATGCAAGCCAACCTAGATCAATTCATCCACATCCCAATCTTGTTCATCATATACAAAAGGTGGATAACTAGCCAAAGGGGCAACAACAAGTGCCGCACTAGGACAATCACTAGGTTCAACACGTGGTGAGTCACTCTTGTTAGGATGATCATCATGGTTTTTGTCATCTAAGCTCACAGAAGAGGGAAATAATAAATTCAACTCATTATGTAATTCCTCATCAATCTTAACAAGCTCATCATCATCCAAATTGATCACAGCAGGAGGTCTAATGATAATTTTCATAGAGGTTTCATGTTGTTGTTGTGGTGAAGGTGGATAATCATCATGTTTTGTTTGAATTGATGTCTGATCTTGGTTTTCTAGTTTGTTCTTTTATTTTAACTTACAAGCAATAGCACAACATCTATTCCTATACTCTAACATTTCTATTTATTTTTACATAGTTTTTAAGTTGTGATTATGTAGGAGTGGGTTTATCAACCATTGGTTTCTTTTCTTCTCACAAGGGAGGAACATAAGGAACCATTGAGGGTTGGTCAACCATTTTCTCTTTAGGTTTATAAACTTGTTTTTATCTTAGGAGGCACACCACACATTGTATGGTTATCTCTTGGTTTATTATAGGAAATAGGTGGAGGAATCATGGTTGATTTTTCTTGGTTACTTGGAAGAGATTTTGGTTCAATAATAGTTTCATCAATGATAGGGGGTTCAATCATGGATTTAGGAATGTTGCTAAGAAATAATTCTGCTATGTTCTTTGCCTTGAAATTTTGGTAAGACTTGAAAAATAAGTCCTCATGAGGCTTAATACATTTCATAGGTTTAGGAAAAAATAAATCCAATGAAAATCTCCCACGAGAAGACAAAGGGTTAAACCTATTTGGTGTTACACGATTGAGGTGTATACATTTCATTAAGGCCAACTTAATTGAGAATTTTTAAGGTCGTGAAGGGTATATATGCAAGAATTATTGTGTGGATGGTGTGTGAAGTAAGTATGATGCGAAATATGTGAAAGTGATCAAGAGTTTTGATTTGAGTGCAGGCCTTAACACCTATAACTTCCTAATGTAGTGAGCACAAGGTGTCTACATTTCAGTCTATTTGATGAGTTGTTTGTTCTTTAGTGGAATTGTACATTTGCAATATGAGAGATGGCATCGTTAGCAGTTCAAATCAATAGTGAGCCACCCCTTATTTCTTCTTTCTTCTGGATAGTGAGTCCTTTGGTAGTGAGCCACCAACAATGAGCCTTTCTTTATCTTTCTGGGTAGTGAGTCCTTGGTAGTGAGCCTTATTTTATTCAATGTTGCAATTCTTATATTAGTGAGCTAGTCGCCACTTTAGTTTTTCCATTCTTGGGTTTCCACGTAAATATAGTGTTCATATGTGTTTAATGTGTTTGCATTACTACTTTACATGTTTACCTTCTATTAATGCATGTCAAGAGTTTAATGGTGGATAAGGGTTTAAGAACTAATGTAGATCTAAATGTTAATAAGGGTTTATGATTTAAAAGTGGACAACTGATTCACCCCACATCTTAGTTGTCTTGTACATCAAATAATTGGTAGGAGAACTGTGGTTCCTAGGAAGAAGCTTAACCTCTAAAGCTAGATCTAGATGTTGCACAAGAAAGGTGTCAAATCTCTTTTGTTCAATGGAACAAATTATACTTATTGGTGTGTAGCCAAAAAATGTATAGTTGGACATTTTTTATGCTCACTTGAGTCTTTCTTATGGATTTTGGCTTGATTTTTCCTAGATTTAATGTTGTAATGTGGTCAACACATTCACATTAGGTCTTGGACCCTTGTGAATAATTAAGAATCTTATGATGTCTTGTAAAAGTGTTGTGAAGTGTTGTAACCCACTTTCACACTTTTCTAGGAACTTTTCATTATAATTCATTTAAATAACCCCTTTTTATCACTTAACAAGTCTTATTTCAAAGTTTTGTAAAGAGTTGTAACAAACTCTCATGCTTTTCTAGACTTGTCATCACTAATTTGACCCTTTCTTATGTTTAAATGACTCCTTAATGCACTTTCCAACCCTAATTAAGTGTATTTATGAGAATATTCCCATTAAAAACATCAAATACACTTTAATTCCTGACACCCAGTAAAATTTCTCTGGTGGGACCAAGTCGCCACTTGGGGTGACTTAGTCCCATTGGGCACAAAAATCAAAATAATTTTTATTTTTTGGCAGGATTTTATTCTCTTAACCTTAAGGTCGGCCTGTGATGTGTTATTTTTGGGAAATATTGTAAAATCAAGTATAAATAAAGGGTTCTCTTATTTTAACCCCCATTCATGATTCAAGAAATCCATTCATTTACTTAATCATTCTCAAGCATTCTAAGCATCATCAAACATCCATTGGAGCAACTTCTTGCATATCTTTAGATTTCAACATCAAGGGTTTGGTGAGTTTGTGACATTGCATGTTATTCATTCATCATTCTCTATTTCATTTCATTTTTTAGGGTTTGATTACCAAACTGGGGTTTGACCAAGGCAAACCCCTATTCTCTAACCCTTAACCCTTTTCCCCTTCTTTGCATGTGTGTTTGTAGGTATTGTATGTAGATTTGTCAAAGAGCAAGGTGTTAAAAAGTGGTCAACAATCCATCAAATTCATTCAAGTTAACAAAGCCCTAATTGAAGCTTGGAGACCTCTTTCAACCCATTTTTTGTAGTTTTTGAACCAAACACCTATCAAGAACGGAAGTACAGACCGAAAGCTATAGATTCCCGCCTCAAATTTCTTGAGATTCCCAGGTGGACTAAGTCACCATTTGTGGCAAGTTAGTCCCACTACCAGGCCTGAAAAGTGATTTTTACATTTCTGAGTACCCATTTGGCAGAAACCCGTTTCGACAAAATCTCCTTGAAACATGACTAAGTTGCCTAGCTTGGCGTAAGTGTTCTAGTTGGCTACAAAAGAAAAATCTACAAGATTCTAGAGCCTCTCTACATCACACTTTAGATTCTAGGTGCATATCTTTGATCTTGTTTATTTCTGTTATTAATTACTTGCATTCTTAGGTCATTTTGCATATCACAATGTGTTTTCAAAAAACTTGCATATCTTAGGTTTTGAATTAATATTCATTATCTTTTATTAGTTATTTTCATTTAGGACATTGCATTTAGACATATTTTAACTATACTAGCTCATTAGTCTTTAGTGAATCTCCAAGTTTTTGTGGGATACCTTTCTCCTTTTAGGTGAAAAACCCTAGAAGTGTAAGAGAGAACCCTCCTACAAAAAAATACATTTCATTTTGGTGAACCCGACTTTTGAACATCTTACTTTGGATTTCTAGTGCATTTACATACTAGGAATAACTTGCATCAACATTGCATTAGGTTTTGCACTATTTAATTTGCATCCTAGGGTTTTAGAAATTGCATTAGTGAAAAGCTCATATAGCTTGCATTTTTGCATCACATTTCATTAAAAATTCCAAACATTATGCATTTTCATACTGTGTCTGCATCTATAAATCTGAAAATCATCAAATTGCATTTGAAAATTCTGAAAATTCTCAAAAAAATCACCATCAGGACTAATTCACCACATTGGGCGACTTAGTCCTACACATTTTGCATTGTAATTTTTGGCATTTTTTGCCTCTTTGTTTTTTGTTCTTGCATTCTATTACAGTTTCCATATTTTCTGTTTTATTCCATTTAGTTTGCTTTCATTCATTCACATCATGGATTTCTATTTTAATAAGTTTTGGATGTCATTAAAATCTTTAGTTGACATGTCAAACTGTGCCTTTGGAACTGATCCTAATGACCTTGAGCTTCCTCATGCTCCTTCAACTCCTCATGAATGTCCTCCTCGTGATGTTGACATCATTGGAGAAGATGGTGACAAAATGAATAAGTTCCTAAACAAATTTCTTGACAACCTTGAAGCTAATGCATCCTTTTATCCATCCATGACAACAAGACCTTCCTACAGTCTCACCTCTTGATATGTTTGGTTACTTACATCCTGAAATAAACAAAGGACCTAAGTTCCCTCCATCAGGTGGATCTAGTTCTTCTAAACAAGAAACTCCTCAACCATTCTATGATAACAAAGTTACAAATACCCCAATGAACCTTGAAGAAACCTATGGTAAAGGTTTTACCATCTTTAGAAAACAAGAATGTGACACAACAACTGAACATGACATTCATCAACTTTTAGAACAAAATCCAAAAGATGAAAACATAATAGGGTTAGGATATCAAGATCCCCCTCATGACAACAAGCCTCCTTTAGAATATTGGAGACTTCATGATGATGGAATGAGGATATTTAATTCCCTTCCCAATCTGAATGTCCTTCCATGTGAACAACCCTTACATAATAACAATGACAAGGATGATATGATCACGTTGGGTCCTCCTCCTCCTTCTATTTGAGAAAAGGGTGAATCTAGCAAATGCAAGAGGCCTTACAAGTTACAAAAACTCAAGTTTCCTCTCTGTCCACCACCTGAATGTGAAAGGAAATTACAAATCCTTTTAAACAAAGGACTCATATTATTACCACCTATGAATAGGTTGGTGATCTATCCTAAATATGCTAATGTTCCACATTGTGCATATCATCGTGTTCTAGGACACATAAGTGATGAGTGTCACCAATTGAAAGAAATACTGAGCAAGTATCATTTTGATGGCGATGATTGCTATTCAATACATCCATAAACCATGACCAAATCCCTCATCATGTAATAGTTGTAGAACACTCTCTTCTCACTATTACATGACCCCTTCCCATTAGCTACCTCAGCTCATTCTTGTCTTGCACTTAGTGGGGGAAAGAAGTTGCTAGCCTTGTCCTAGTAATGCATTTTTCATTGTCCCCTAGCTGCGTTATTCACTTTCTACTTATACCGATTGAGATTGGGAGGCAGATGACTTGCTTGATGGTTGACTAGAATTTTCCTTACTAATATTTTGCACTTTATTTTTCTTTTGTATTTTTGTATGTACGTAACGTGTTCCCCTGTGATGTGTTGTTTAATGTTCTCTCTCTCTCTCTTTGTGACACTCCTCTATTTGTACCTTCATTTTTCTATATGCTGTACATTGCTTTTGCTTTTTTCTTTTGTCTTTTTCTTGTGTTTTCCTTTTGGGGATGATGCAATGCATTAAGACCGAAATGTCTCTTTCATGTTGACCCAAAAGGCCCCTTTTACTTTTTCTTTTCTTTTGTCTTTTTCTTTTGTTTTCCTTTTGGGGATGACACAAGGCATTGAGACATTTCATGTCTCCTTCATGTTTATCCAAAAGGTTTTCCTTTTTTTTTTCCTTTTCATTTATTTTTGCTTGTGTTTTATTTTTGGGGACTATGCAAAATGTCAAGACATACTATGTATCTTCCATGTTGACCCAAGTGGATCTTTCTTTTTCTTTGTTTTCACTCTCTTTGTGTCATTCTTCCAATTCTATGTATTTGGGGAATGATGACAGTTTGAGCTCTTTACAAAATATTGCAGCAAAGAACAAATTTCCAAGTTGGCTCTCATATCCTTTTTGAATTTTGAATTTTTCTACTTTAAAGAATTTGCTCACAGAACGGTGTGCAACAATTCCTTTAAAGTGGGGACATACATTGGCATTATTCTTTTGAATTTACTTTTTCTTCGTTCTTAGTGAAACCTTGTTACTTCATACAATGCATTTTTTTGCTTTGTGGATGACATTAGGTGTGATGTACTTCATGAGAATGATCTATCTTAGCATACTACATTCCTCTTAGTGGCTTGATGTGACACACTACATCCCCTAAGTTGTGTATTTTCTATTCTTTGATTGGTCCTCTCTTGGAGACATTAGACACAATGTTCCCTAAGCTAAGACCTTGCATGAACCAAGCAAGACTCATTTGAACATTCTTTTGCATGTTGCATTTTGCATTTGTTATATGGACACCTTGCATAACACAACTGCATGCCTATGGTGCCTTTGTGTTTATTCATGAGTTCTAAGCATCCAAAGATTTGATTGTCTCATGAAGCTCAAAATGTCATTTTATTTTGTGGTGCCTTATTTAAGTTATCAGGAGGTATAACTTTGATATGGTTGAGCGGGAAGTCCATTCCAAGGTGTGACTTTTCCCCATAGCAACCTGCGTGTGTGTGAGTGCATACCATACATGAGTGTATGTTTCTCACCTTTTAGGCCTTCTCACCTGGTGGACAACCATGAGTTCCATCACCTCAGAGTGAGTATACATTTCTTTCTCCAGAAAAACAACCTAGATCTAATCCACAACGGGATGGGAAAATGATCAAAGCTTGATCTGACTTTCTTTCCTTTTGACTTCTCTCTTTCTTTCTTTTTCATCACTCTCTTGTGTGTTCCTTTGCTAACGTTTGGTTTGCCATGAGATCTTGATCCTGGGGGCTTGATCATCCATCTTGATTGTTGTTGTCTCATCTTACCAACATGATTGCATTTGGATCCTTCTTGATGTGCATGTTGGGATAATTTAGTGTAGGTTTGAAGCAAGTTCATCCTCTCACTAAAGTGGGGGCTTAATGTGTCACCAAAAAATGTATAGTTGGACATTTTATGCTCACTTGAGTCTTTCTTATGGACTTTGGCTTGATTTTTCCTAGATTTAATGTTGTAATTTGGTCAACACATTCACATTAGGTCTTGAACCCTTGTGAATCATTATAAATATTATGATGTCTTGTAAAAGTGTTATAACCCACTTTCACACTTTTCTAGGACCTTTTCATTATAATTCACTTAAATAACCCCTTTTTATCACTTACCAAGTCTTATTTCAAAGTGTTGTAAAGAGTTGTAACAAACTCTCACACTTTTCTAGACTTGTCATCACTAATTTGACCCTTTCTTATGTTTAAATGACCCCTTAATGCATTTTCCATCCCTACTTAAGTGTATTTCTAAGAATATTCCTGTTAAACAACATTAAATACACTTTAATTCCCAACACCCAGTAAAATTTCCCTGGTGGGACCAAGTCACCACCTGGGGTGACTTAGTCCCATTGGGCACAAAAATCAAAATAATTTTAATTTTTTGGTAGGTTTTTATTCTCTTAACCTTAAGGTCGGCTTGTGATGTGTTATTTTTGGGAAATATTGTAAAATAAAGTATAAATAAAGGGTTCTTCTCTCATTTTAACCCCCATTCATTATTCAAGCAATCCATTCATTTACTTAATCATTCTCAAGCATTCTAAGCGTCATCAAGCATCCATTGGAGAAAATTCTTGCATATCTTCAAATTTCAACATCAAGGGTTTGATGAGTTTGTGACATTGCATGTTATTCAATCATCATTCTCTCTTTATTTAATTTCATTTTCTAGGGTTTGACCAAGGCAAACCCCTATTCTCTAACCCTTAACCCTTTTCTCCCTCTTTGCATGTGTGTTTGCAGGTCTTGTATGCAGATTTGTCAAAGAGAAAGGTATTAAAAAGTGGTCAACAATCCATCAAAGTCATTCAAATCAACAAAGCCCTAATTGAAGCTTGGAGACCTCTTTCAACCCATTTTCTATAGTTTTTGAAGTAGACACATGCTAGGAAGGGAAGAACAGACTGAAAGCTACAGATTCCTGCCCCAAATTTTTCAAGATTCTCAAGTGGACTAAGTTGCCATCTATGGTGAATTAGTCCCACTGCCAAGCCTAAAAAGTGATTTTTACATTTCTAATTAGTACCCATTTGGCAGAAACTTGTTCTGGCAAAATCTCGCCGAAATAGGACTAAGTCACCCAGCTTGGCATAAGTGTCCCAGTTGACTTCAAAAGAAAAATCTACAGGATTCCAAAGCCTCTTTGCATCACACTTCAGATTTTAGGTGCACAACTTTGATCTTGTTTATTTCTGTTATTGTTTACTTGCATTCTTAGGTCATTTTGCTTATCACAATATGTTTTCAAACAACTTGAATATCTTAGGATTTGCATTAATATTCATTATATTTTATTAGTTCTTTGTGTTTAGGACAATGCATTTACACATATTTCAACTATGCTAGCATTATTCTTTAGTGAACCTCCAAGTTTTTGTGGGATACCTTTCTCCTTTTAGGTGAAAACCCTAGAAGTGTAAGAGAGAAGCCCCTACAAAAAATTGCGGTTCAATTGGAAAGCTAGGGTGGAGTCTTTCTTAGTCTCCCTTGGATTTGGTGTTTGGTAGTATGTTGAAAGAGGTTACACTATTCCTACAAATGGACCATAAATTGATGATGAGATTATGGCATATGAGAACAATGGAAAAGCACAAAATGTAATCCTGAGTAGTCTTATTGATTCAAAACTTATGAAGGTTATAAGCTACAAGTTTGATAAAGATGTTTGGAAAAAGACGGAAGGATTTTATAAAGGACATGACAAGGTCAAAAAAGAAAAGATATAGATCCAAAAAGAAAATTTTGAAACCCTAAGGATGTCTAAAGATGAAAATATTTCTACCTACATGCTCAATGTTGATGAAGTTGGAAATGCCATCAATGGTCTTGGTGGAAAGTCGGATGGAAGCAAAGTGGTGAAAAAGGTATTAAGAACTCTTCCTAAAGCTTATATTCATAAAGTTTTTTCTATTGAGGAAGCTTATAATTTGGGTAATTATTTTAGAGATTAGATGTTTGGTTCTTTAGCTTATTTTTAAATGAAAGATTTTGGTCAAGATACTACAAACAAAGATACTGATTTTAAAGTATGTAAAGTGGAAAATGATGATCGATCAGATCTAGATGATGTTGGTGAGGTGTAAGTAAACTTTGTGAGGAGGTTGAAAAATGGTATTGGAAAATATAGAGGTAAGCTACCTTTCAAATGTTTCAATTATGGAAAGATAGGTCATTATGCATCTAAATGTCCAATCAAATTTACTAATGAAAAAAATGATGATAAAGGTAAATTTGTCAAGAAGAGTTATTATGTTGAAAAGGATATTGGTTTATCTGATGATGAAGAATCAAATTATCAAAATGAAGATAGTGATGAATACTTGTTCATGGCTTTAAATGTTGGTGTAGGCACTTAAAAATATCCTAAATGATATCACACACTCGAATTAGGTATACTAACACCATTTCCTCTTAAAACCCATCATCTTTTCACTTAATTGATTAAATTAGCCTAGCTATTTAATTAATTGTCATTTGCATCTATTAACCTAATTAATTAAATAGCTAAGCTAATTTAATCAATTAAGCGAATTAAATAAATCAAACTATTTAATTTAAATCCCCAAGTCCTCTTATTTAATTAAATAACCCTAAGTTATTTAATTAAATGTCACATCATATCTCCTTTTTTCATTAAATCACTTTATTTAATGAAAATCATGTAAATCTCCTAATTACATAATTAACATTGTTTTATTTATCAATTATCTAATTAGATCTAATTTCCCCCTCTTGCAAGGGAATATTCCTCCCTTTGCACATTCCTCCAAAAGGAATATTCCCATGGAATATTCCTTCCCCTTTTGCACAATTAAAATTTGTTTTATTTTGCTAAATATATTTTATCCTCCCATGAGAATATTCTCTTCTCCTCACTCATTTGAAAAATGGGAATATTCCTTTTTTTAACAAACTTACTTGACTTCTTGTGCAAGTTAGCTTGTGACCTCTTGTGCAAGTTAACTTTTGACTTCTTATGCAAGTTAAAAGTGCGTTTGTTTGGACAAAGGTGAACCCTTAATTAAATCTCATCATTGATTCTCATTCGTTGATGAAAATACATGACCCATGCCTCCAACTTCCTCCATCCTTGGTCATTGATTAACCTTTTTAATCTCAACCCTCCATTTCTCATTTTCTCTCCTATAAATAGGTCACTTTTTAGAGACAAATGGATCCATCTTTTAACATCAAACTTATGTTGTTAAAATAATTTTCACTTGCACTCACACTTATCATATATATATTTTTAGTTTAAATTACTTGCATAGTAGCTTAGCTTCCATTAATGGCTTCCATGGTAACATAATGCATCCATTTAGCTAATTTGATAATTAGGGTTTGAATATTTTTATTTTAAAAATCATTTAGATTAGGTTTGCATACACCCATAGTATTTAAAATAGCTTGCATCATATTCGTTTAGCTTTAAACCATGTTTTATCACACATTTCTTATCAGTTTCATCATTTTTCTTCCATAAAAATGATTGGAATAGGCTCATTTATCCACAAGATTGGGAAAGGGTCACTGTTCCACATCAACGTGACACCACTCCCCCAAGAGGATAAGTTTCAATGGATTAGAGTAGGAATTTTAAAAGCTTTCATATTTTAGCATGTTAGTTTTGATAAATGCTTAATTTAGTATATTTTGAATGATCTCTATTGGATTTATGTTTAGTGGCATGAATATGCTTTGATTCTTCATGGATCAAGTGTAGTCGGCCCATACTAATCCTCCAGTCACAATTTGGCACTAGAAGGAGGGCATAACCGATCACATTTAATGAATTTTCCTCTTGAAGTCCATTTTCTAATTTTTTGAAAATACAACGATGCTCTAGGAGATTTCAACTACTCATTTGGAAGGCGTCACCATATAGTGACACTATTTCCATCTGATACAACGAAACCTAATTAATACCCTGACGCTGATTAAAATAAATAGTGACGGTAATATATTTTAGAGGTATTGAGAATTTGTAAATAGCGACACCACCAAATAGCGATGCTATCGTCGTCACTTCCTTTCTACAGAGTGACACTAGAGCGACGCTCATTTGATTTATGACAATGCTATCATGAATAACGACACTCTTCTATGGTAAGAAAAAAATAGTGAATAATTTTAGCACGTGCTTTAAAATTCTAGTTTTATCTGCTTTTTTAACACATCATTGACTTCTCATTTTTTAGGCTAACTGGGTTTTGCAGGTTGAAATATTAAAACTCAAAGAGAAGAAGCATTCTTGTCTTTAAATCTTATAAATTTTGTAACAAGTGTTTCGACACTTTTGGGGAAATTATAACCCATTTATCATGCTTTTCATTTTATGCTTTAGGACCACACTAGCTTTCAATTGGGTTTTACAATGAATGCTCAAACAAGATTAAATGAACCCTCACTTAATTATGCTACTTTTGGTTTAAAATTGAACAATACAACTTAACATTTCATTTGGTGCATAAAATAAACTTACCTTTTCTTTGAGGGTTAATATTAACAAGTGTTTTCCATGTCTTGTGATTTACATTTTCGTCATTGAATGTGTATGTTCTTCTCTCGTGCAACTTGATGATCTTGAGAATTAGAAGCATTCCTTTGAAATTTTGTATAATCACCCACATATTTTGATTTGGATTAAAATGAACCCCATGCTAGTGTGAGGAAAAGGTGTTGTGTGTGCTCTCTCCTTGCTTCATACAATCTGGGAGATCGAACAACAAACATACTTCCTTGATTTTTTATATCTTTAGAGGGTCTTCCACCTCACTTCTAAAGGTGGGAATGACTCAAGTGATAATGAGCTAAAGCTAATCTCTTTTGAATTGCTATATAAAAAATGTGTTTGTGATGGAAGTCATAAGCAATAGGTGTAGATGTGTCATATTGACAAGTGCCACTCCTAGTGTCCGCGTGATACATCAAAATCCTTTCTTAGGAAAGGACTAGGAGGCCTCTTGATTGAAATAATCTTGAGCTAATCTTGCTGTGTGTATGACCATTTTGAACGAAATCCCTTACTAAGAACTAATTTTTTAGAAGCCAAAACTACCCCACATTTTACTATTCATTGTTGAAACAAGAAAATCCTTAGAATCTTTGGATCTTCAAGATTTTAGATTTGGTGGTCTTGAGAAGTGTGTGCTGTGGAGGGGAGCCAGTGTTGCCAAATCTCTAGCTGTTCACATTGTCTTAGTTTTTGGAGAAATCCAAGTGGGGATTCAACATGTAGTATATTTTGAACCTAGGATGGTAAAGGCTTGTGAGTCAGTTTAATACTTTGCTTGGTTCCAAAACATTGCAAACAAATTAACAAGTCTTTCAAAAATTTCAAATCCTTTGGTCTAAGTATGGATACCCTTTGATAAAACCTTGATATTAATGCTTGTCCTAAGAATTTATTCTTAGAGACTTCTAAGTATTTTGGTTTATATCTCAATCCATACTTCCCAAAGTTAACATAGGCAACTATGACTTGAACTTCATCCTTTTCACAAAATGGATCTTGTGAAATTTATGAGGTTTTTGACATAGACATTTAGTGTGAAACTTAATCAAGACAAGTGTTTGTGGTAAAAGAAACTCACTTGAGGAAGAAAAATTGACAAATTTAACCCCACATGACCATTTAGAAATAGATTTATCCTATTGAACAACCCAACCTTATGCCCACTATCATTCAACCAAACTTTGAACTCATTGAAGGAGAACAAACCTATATAATTAGTAGTTTGAGAAGCTTCAATTTTGAAACAAAAGAATCACCAACCCAGTGGATAAACACAACACAATTCATAGAAAAAGAAGAGGAACAAGGTGATATTGTGGCTAGAAGGCCCATATTACCACCACCCGTGTGGAAATAAATATCCTCTTTTTTTCATAATCTAAACTTCTCTAAATGATCTCACACAAAATCAAAATCCACAAGAGAAAGTCTACAGGTCACCACTTCAAACTTAGGCATCTTAGTCCAAAATCCATCAAAAGACACCTTTTAGCACTTCACCAAAATGGAACCAGGTTGGTATACAACTTCTATAAATTTTCTTCAAGGAACAAGCCATACTTGTATACATTCTTTTGGAGTAAAAACCTTGGTCTTTTTCATGATCTTGAGCCTATCTAAATAATTGGGTCTTTAGGATTTGAAAAATTTAGAGGTCTAGCATGTTTCTCACTACCGTTTTCTTATCAAACAAAGGTTCACTTTAGGTCAACATTAGGTCAAAAATTTCATATACCCCTTCATCACATTTCATCTTTCACTTAACCAAACTTTGCAAAAATTTGAAAAAAACCAACACTTTTTGACTTAAACATCTATCAAACCAACCCCTAATTTAGCTACTTTGTATGTGAAATGAATTATTTTCTATGCACTTAGTTAAGTTAGTTATCATCTTTGGACTAGTTTATCTTGAAGGTCATGAGTCTACCCTAAAGATTTCCAAGTTCATAAACATCCTTTATCCAAACATCAAAACATCAAACTTAAGTCAAAAGTGTTGTCCCAAAATGTTTGCAAAAATTATTTCCTACATCATCCACCTTTTCATCTCCAATTATCATCATTGCTCCAAAAATACTTAGAGCATCCCTTTTACCTAGATTTGAGTCAACTAGAGAGTTCAAACATTAAAAATCTCAACATAACTCTCCCATAGGTGACCCAAAATTTATGGTAAAAACAAGATCATAACACAAGAGAATCATGGAGAAAACCAAAGTCACATTCACCTCAAGTTATCCAAATCCTCAAGAATTTGATCTGAGAAGTCAAGTTACCCCATCACAACAACCATCATCTCCATCAGGTCCATATGAGATAGAAGACATTACCAATAACTTGTTTGAACTTACTAGGGAGGAAATAATGGAACACCAAGCCTTAGAAAACATAGCTCCAATTTCTCCATCTTTTGTTGGAAAAAAATTGACACAAAGCCTCACAACTCCATCACTAGGGATAAAACATACATCCACTCCTAGTCTTGCAACTAGTCTTTCCAAAGAATTTGTTCTAACTCTTCCATTTGAAAGAAACATGCTTGTGAGTACCCTAAACATATATCCACCTCAAACCACTACTTGGACACCTACCTTTGGTGCTCCAATTCCCAAAGATCCCTAACATCCATATAAACCTCTTACACTTTATTACTCCAAAAAAAATTCAACATATTGAGGACACCCCTCTTCATCCATACCTATGAGTACCACAAGTGTGCCCAACATCATTCATAGTAGTGTGGACCAAGTGTCACGGGTAGACCCAAAATGGTAAGGAAATTTCCTCATGAAAAATCAACCTTTAACGCAACATGGAACATCTTCATCGATCAATCCTCTCATTGATACATCAAACCTAGCAGTTTCCCCAAAAAACATCTATCCCATCCATCATCAACCCACCTCAAAAAAATCTCTTGATCACAAACCCCATCAACCAAGGTAATACCTTGACCACATCCCAAAGACAAGGGAATCTCCAAAACATCGGTCAAGGGAATCCTTTCAATCAGTGGACCCAAGGTCCTAATGTGCTCTTAACATCATAATATTTAATGGTGCCATCCTCATCTTTACCATTTGTCCCCCAAGTCATGCAAAATCCAATGGGACCTCAAAATTACATTCCTCCACCTAAATTCACTATCTTACAAGGACTGATGAACCAAGGGAACCCCCAACCTCTCATCAACAATCCACTACCTACTAAAAAAATCACCACTCAAAATCCATCGCAGATGTCCCAACAATCAACTAATCATACATTAAAAGCACATGCTTTAGCTTTACAACAAGAACAACAAGCTTATCAACAATTTGTCCAACAACAATAACAACAAGCAACCCTAGTATCACAACAATAGTAGCAACACTATGAAGTAGCCCTAGCAACACAAAAACAACAACAACGAGAAGACTTAGTAGCATAATAACAACAACAACAAAAACAACAAGTAGCCTTAGCAACACAACAAGCAACCTTACCAGCACAACAATATAAAGCAACCTTAGTATAACAACAACATCAAGCCCATCAATCAGCCTTAAGAACACAACAACAATAATAGGTCCAACAACAAGCCCTTGACGACAACAACAAGCCCTAGTGGCACAACAACAACAACAAGCCCAACAAGCAGCCCTTGTGGCTCAACAACAACAACAAGCCTTAGTAGCTCAACAATATGCCCAAAAAAAACAACAACACCAACAAAGTTCCTACTATAATCCTCAATAGAACATTGTTGATACAAACACATTAGGAACATATACATCAACACCTCAATCAACTTCAAAGAATATCACACCACCATACACCCCATACAACACTTTATCATATCAAAATCCCACATAAAACCCATCTACCATCCCACAAATCCCAACATATGTTCCTCCTCCAAACCTACAAGATGATCTAGCATCACAACTTAAGGCGTTATCACAAAAAATGTAGGATCTTTGGATG